>UESW01003889.1:319865-609624 GCA_900491605.1 Calamus simplicifolius
GAGAATCACAGAGCCGACTCCGGAACTGGCACGGTCATTAGAGTCGACTCCGAGACTGTGAGAGTCGACTCTCACAGACGGAGCAGAAAGTCGATTTTTCTGGCTCCAACCTAGAGTCGACTCCGGGTAAGTTAGAGTCGACTCCGGAAAAGTATCTTGTCGACCCCAGAAAAGCCAGAGACGACTCCGGAAATATCAGTTTGAAACGCCTCGAGCTAGAGCCGACTCCAGAAAAGTTAGAGTCGACTCCAACCCACCTGGAACGAAAAATCAAGTTGCCAGATCAGCTCTAACGGTAATTTTCTATTTTTACTCATTTCTAACGGATATATTTTGATAGAAGGTACACTCCAACGGATAGTTTTATTCCAAAAGAGGTGTAAAAGAAATCTATAAAAAGGGGAGTCTATTGTTCAAAAAAAAGAGAAAAGAAGAAAAAGAAAAAGAATCTGAGATAGACAAATCCCATTTCAAAAATCGAGAGCTTGAATCTTGAAAGGAAAACCTTCTAGCTCAAATCCACTCCACTCCAAAAGCTCAAGAGGAATCCAAAGCGTTCAAAATCAAAGTCTTGGAGGATTTCCCAAAAGAAAGGAGAGTTCTTGCTTTTCAACTCTCAACTGCTTCAACCTGAAGAATCGGAGCTGAGGCTTGATTCAATCCAAGAAGAGAAAAGAAGAAAAGAAGAAAAGCTCAAAAGCCAACCTTTCTACAAATCAGGCTTTTCTAAACCTTATTCTTAAATTTGTATATTTGCTCAAGGGAGCTTTTGTTCAAACACTTATATTTTTGTTTGCTATTCAATCAGTGGATTGAATAGTGGAGGTTGGTATACCTCGTTACAAGCCGGAGTGCTTGTGTTGGGTTAGTTGTGAGCCCTGAAAAACAACGTGTAGGGTTTTGTGCTGGTAAGCCCGAGTTAAAACCAGCTGGGTTCGTTGTGCACCCGGTAAAACAACAAGTTTGAGTTGTGAGCTTGGAAAACAACTCGGCTGTAATCTAGAGAGATTATAGTGTGGACCCAAGTGAATCTTGGGAGTGGACGTAGGTGTTGGTTGCACCGAACCACTATAAAATTATCTTGTGTTTGCCGTGCCTTATTTTCTCTATCTCTATCTCTCTTTTGCTTTTGTTATTTGTTTCTCACTTGCACATCTTGCTAACTAAAATTTTAAAAAGTCTTAAATTTTTAAGAACCCAATTCACCCCCCCCCTCTTGGGTTGCCATCTGGGCCAACAATTGGTATCAGAGCAAGTGCTCATTTAGAATTTGATCTCACGATCAAGGGCTAAAGATCCATATGGCAACACAAATTGGTTCAAGTTTTGCTGAAGGTCATTCTACGAATAGACCTCCACTTTTTAATGGCTCAAACTATTCTTATTGGAAAGCTAGAATGAGGATATTCATTCAAGCTTCTGATTATGAGCTTTGGGGTGTTATAATTAATGGACCTAGTACACCCACACACCTTATTGATGGCACTATTGTTCCTAAACCCGAAAGGGATTGGAATGATAATGATAGGAGAATGGCACAACTAAATGCTAAAGCCATTAATATTTATATTGTTCCTTAGACTCAAATGAATTCAACCGAATCTCAACTTGTAATTCCGCAAAAGAAATTTGGGATAGGTTGGAAATTACTCATGAAGGAACAAACCAAGTAAAAGAATCAAAAATAAATATTTTGGTTCATAAATATGAATTGTTTACAATGGAACAAACTGAAACCATCACATGCATGTTCACTAGATTTACTGATATTGTGAATGGTTTGAAAAGTCTTGGTAGAATTTATTCTAATGCTGATCTTGTGCGCAAAATTCTTAGGTCACTACCAAGATCGTGGGAAGCAAAAGTCACTGCTATCCAAGAAGCAAAGGACCTCAATGCACTACCTTTAGAGGAGCTTCTAGGATCCTTAATGACCCACGAGTTAACAATGAAGCAGCATGTTGAGGAGGAAACAAAAAGAAGGAAAACTTTGCCCTCAAGACTGCAGAAATGGAAGAGAGCAGCAGTGAAAGTAATGATGAAGATGATGAGGAAACTGCTCTCTTGGCCAAAAATTCAGAAGTTTATGAGAAAAAGGCCCTTCCATAAAAAGAAATTTGGAGCAAGATTTGAAGGAGAAAGGATAAGAAAAAGGACAAGAGAAAGAAAGAAAAAGAGCCCTTAGTATGTTATGAGTGCAAAAAGCCAGGGCACTTTAAGTATGATTGTCCTTTACTGAAAAAGGCCTACAAGAAAAAGAAGAAAGCATACATGGCAACATGGTCTGATGAATCTTCCTCGTCGGAAGAAGATGAGCAAAAGGAAGTTGCCAATATTTGCTTCATGGCCAACGACGACGACAACGACAATGAGGTAAGTTCTGAAAACTCAAATGATGATTTACATTTGATGAAATGTTTGAGGCTTTCAATGAACTTATGATTGATTTTAAATCCTTAAAAAAAGTATAAGTTTTTGAAAAATGACAATATTAGTTTAGCTAAAAGTAAAAATGAATTAGCTTTAGAAGTTAAGAACTTAACTAATGAAAAAGAAGAACTTAGGAAAGAAAGAGATAATCTTAATCAAGAAAAGATTTATTAAAATCTGAAACTAAAAACTCAACTAAAGATTTAAAAGATCTAGAAACTTTAGCTTTAGATAAAGAACAGCAAGCTAAAGAAATTGACTCTCTTAAGAAAGATGTTAAAAAATATAAAGACATTGTTGAGAAATTCACCTTAAGTTCAACTAAACTTAACATGATCCTAGATAGTCAAAAAGCTGTTTTTGACAAAGCTGGTTTAGGATATAACACATTAAGAAAACAGAAATCTCTAAAGAATATTTTTGTAAAAGCCAACCAAAGTAATATAACTTGTTTTAAATGTAATGAAAAAGGTCATAAATCTTTGAATGCAAAACGTTAAAAACAACAAGTTAAATATTAAAGCTAAGAAAATATGGGTTCCGAAAGGAACAATTTTTATTGCTGCTAACCATGAAGGACCCAAGAAAGCTTGGGTACCTAAGCATAAAGTTTGATGATATTGCAGGAATGTCTTGTAGCCAAAAGATCAAAGAAAAAGTGGTACCTTGATAGTGGCTGCTCAAGACATATGACGGGTGACAAAGATGAATTCATCACCCTAGAAGAAAAGAAAGGTGGAGTTGTGACGTTTGGCGATAACGGTAAAGGTCAAATTATGGGCCTTGGTAAAGTTCGCATAACTCCATCTATAGTTATTGATAATGTACTTTATGTTAATGGTTTGAAGCATAATCTAATTAGCATAAGTCAATTATGTGATAAAAACTTTAATGTTTCATTTAAATCTTCTTATGCACTGTAACTAATTCTATTGATGATAGCATTGTATTTACTGGTTATAGACATGGCAATGTTTACTTAGTTGACTTAAAAATTATCTTTGAGTGATCATTGCTTAATTGCTGACAATGCTAACATAAATGAAATTAGTTGGTTGTGGCATCGTAGATTAGGTCATGCAAGCACACACCTTATTTCAAAACTAATTAAAATGGATTTAGTTAAAGGATTACCTAAATTAGATTTTGAAAATAATAAAATATGTGATGCATGTCAATTTGGAAAACAAACTAGAAGTTCTTTAAATCTAAAAACATTGTTTCAACTTCTAGGGGACTAGAGCTACTTCACATGGATCTTTTCGGACCAACTAGAACCACAAGTCTAGGAGGAAAGAAATATGGTCTAGTGATTGTAGATGATTATTCTAGATATACTTGGGTAATGTTTTTAGCTCACAAAGATGAGACTTTCTCGATGTTCCTGAAATTTTTCAAGAAAGTCACAAATGAGAAAAACACTACTATAGTATCTCTAAGAAGTGATCATGGAACAGAATTTGAAAATCACTTATTTGAAAATTTCTGCACTGAAAATGGAATTAATCATAATTTTTCAGCCCCTAGGACTCCACAACAAAACGGTGTAGTTGAAAGAAAAAATAGGACTCTAGAAGACATGGCCCGTACCATGCTATGTGAAAGCAACTTACCAAAGTATTTTTGGGCGGAAGCAATTAACACAGCATGTTACATCTTAAACAGAGCTTTAATAAGACCAATATTAAAGAAAACACCTTATGAATTATGGAATGAAAGAAAACCAAATATAAAATACTTTCATGCATTTGGATGTAAATGTTTCATTCATAATAATGGTAAAAACAACTTAGGAAAATTTGATGCTAAATCTGATGAAGGAATTTTTCTAGGTTATTCAACAACTAGTAAGGCTATAGAATCTTTAACAAGAAAACCTTAGTAGTTGAAGAATCCATTCATGTAGTTTTTGATGAATCTTTAGCAACTGGATCTGAAAAGATTGATGATGAGGAAGATACAAACATAATTGAAAAAGATCTTGAAAAACTTAATATTGAAGTATCTTCTGATCATGAACAAGAAGCTAAAGATGATGATTCACATAAGGACGATGATGTCAATATTGATCATAATGATGTAGATCTTCCAAGAGACTGGAGATATGCTCATAGTCATCCTAAGGAATTGATTATAGGCGATCCATCTCAAGGAATAAGGACTAGATCATACATGAGAAATATTAGTAATCATCTTGCATTTGTATCACAAATTGAACCTAAAACTATAGAAGAAGCTGAAAAAGATAATAATTGGATGTTAGCTATGCAAGAAGAACTAAATCAATTTACTAGAAATAATGTTTGGACCTTAGTTGAAAGACCTAAAAATCATTCAGTAATAGGATCAAAATGGGTTTTTAGAAATAAACTAGATGAAAATGGCATAGTAATTAGAAACAAAGCTAGATTGGTTGCTAAAGGATATAATCAAGAAGAAGGTATTGATTTTGATGAAACCTTTGCACCTGTAGCTAGATTAGAAGCCATTAGGCTATTACTTGCATTTGCATGTCATATGAACATTAACTTATTTCAAATGGATGTAAAAAGCGCATTTTTAAATGGATTTATAATGAAGAAGTTTATGTAGAACAACCACCAGGTTTTGAAGATCACGAATTTTCAAATCACGTTTTTAAATTGCACAAAGCTTTATATGGTTTGAAACAAGCACCTAGAGCTTGGTATGATAGGTTAAGTAAATTCTTAATAGAAAATGATTTTACAAGAGGAAATGTTGATAAAACTTGTTTTTGAAAAGAAAAAGTAAAGATTTACTTGTAGTACAAATATACGTAGATGACATTATTTTTGGTGCTACTAACGATTCTCTTTGTCAAGAATTTGCAAAGTTGATGCAGGGAGAATTCGAGATGAGCATGATGGGAGAACTCAACTTCTTCCTTGGACTCCAGATCAAACAAAGCAAAGAGGGAATCTTTATCAACCAAACCAAATACACAAGAGAACTAAAAAAGTTTGGTATGGAAACAATGAAACCCCTCGGAACTCCAATGAGTCCTTCATGCAAGCTGGACAAAGATGAAGAAGGTAAAAAGGTTGATCAAAAGTATTATCGAGGTATTATCGGATCCCTTCTTTATTTAACAGCAAGTAGACCAGATATTATGTTTTCAGTATGTTTATGTGCTAGATTTCAATCTGAACCTAAAGAATCACATTTAATAGCTGTTAAAAGAATTTAAGATATTAAATGGAACTAAAAATGTAGGTTTATGGTATTCTAGAGACTCCACATTAAACCTAATTGCATATTCAGATTCTGATTATGCTGGATGTAAATTAGATAGAAAAAGCACAAGTGGTGCATGCCAATTTCTTAGGAAGTAACTTAATCACATGGTTTAGCAAAAAGCAAAATTCAGTTGCATTATCAACTACTGAAGCTGAATATGTAGCAGCTGGAAGTTGCTGTGCGCAAATCCTATGGATTAAGCGACAACTTGAAGACTATGGTATCACACTTGATAAGACACCCATAAGATGTGATAATACTAGCGCAATCAATTTAACTAAAAATCCAATTCAACACTCAAGAACAAAACACATAGAAATTAGATATCATTTTATAAGGGAACATGTAGCTAATGATGAAATTTGTTTAGATTATGTAAACACTGAAGAACAATTAGCTGACATATTAACAAAACCTTAAGTGAAGAAAGATTTTGTTATCTTAGAGGAGAATTAGGAGTTTGTGATCCTTTGGAATAGTTTTCTGAAACTCTTAAGGACATCAATCTAGATTTCATCATTTTCTTGAAAAATCTTGATATTTCAATAAGGAAATCTATCTAGATCTTGATTCATGTTTCCCCAATTGTAAATAACTTTAATCTATAATTTGATGATTAAATTGAATAGTTTCAAATGCTTGAAACTCAATTTTTATCTCTGAAACTGTTAGAGTCGACTCTGACAGTTTGCGGAGTCGACACCTGAGTTTTTGATTTTCTGTCTGAGTGATTAGAGCCGACTCTGGCTTTTGTGGAGCCGACTCTAATACGAGCGCTGACAGACTTTCTGGCTCGGAGCCGACACCCAGTTTTCGGGAGTCGACTCTAAGTCGAGTTAGGTCAAAAATAAAAAGGCGGAGTCGACCCCCATCATTCCAATCGTCTCCTAAACTTCTAAGAACTCCAAAACTTTTCCAACTTCCCCAAATCCACTCAAAACCCCTGATTAACCTTCCAATCCTCTCAATGGCACCAAAGAGCGTGGATTCGTCGCTGGAGCATCCGTTCCAACGAGAAGACGCACGGTTCGAAGGCAACCATCGCCTTCTTCCTCTTCGGCCACTCAAGAGGATTCTCCACCTTCACCCTCATCTCCTAAGGTGATCAATTAGCTGGTAAGACCATTACCACAGGAGAAAAGTTAATTTTGATTTATTTGAATCGGAGGGTTTTTCTATTGGAAGAAATTTAAGGGATATGGGATGGGAGAAAGTGTGCTCACTTGATTTGCCCACATATCCGGCATTGGTAAGGGAATTTTATAATGGATTAAGCAGAGGAGAAGGAGGTTTGATAAGCACAGTGAGAGGAACTAGGGTTATGGTAACAACTGAAATTCTTGGAACCCTTTAGAAATGCCCACTGTTTTTATGGAATGTCAACTTAATGACAGAAGTGGTGCACTATCAAGGATGCTAGGAAGAGATGTGACTGAGTTCGAAGAGATCTTTGCAAATCAGTTAAACCTAGAACTCAGATTATTGCATAATATTTGTGGTAGAATCTTATTTCCAAAAATAGGGAGATTTGAGTATCTCGGAGCGAGACGTTCTGATGATGGACTGCATTATAACTGGAAGGCCAGTCAATTTAGCTGGCATGATGATAGGATACATGGCAGAGGCAGCTACTAAGAAAAGATCAACTCTGCCCTACGGTATGATTCTGACATTAGTTTTTAGAAGCCAGGGTGTCATAATGGAAAATGAACCTTTAAGAAAACTGAGACACACTGATTATTACAGCACTTCAACTATTCATAGATGGGATTTAAGAAAGTTAATGGTGTTTGGATGAGGAGAGAGGAAAGAACAGATAGGGATGGTGCAGAGGGAACCAGACTAGAAGAAATCCCAGGACATCTACTGCGGGACCATGTCCCTGATTCATCTTTTGCGGGACCTTCGTCTGCTGGACCTTCGGAGGCCGGACCGAGTTCTATACCATCACCTCCACATCAGCCTATTACAAATTCTGGAAGATTTTTAATGAACAACTTGATCAGTTAGAAGCTTGCTTGCTGAGTATGACAGTCACAGATCAAATGAAATTAATCAATTGAAAGAAGACTTTAATCAATTAAAAGAAGAATTAAATTCGAGACTGGACATGCTATCCTTTACCTTAGGCAGTTCTGTGGAATCCTTTGGAGCTGAGCTTCACAAGATCTTCGAAAGGATGGAAGGTATTGCCGATGGATCAGGATCATATGTTCATGCAACGGGTCAATTAAAGAAGGACATTGACCTTGCAGTCTCTCAAATTGAAGCCTGCCTTGAAAATTTTAAGAAGTCACAAAAAGATGATGTAATGGAGATAATTGGTCATCTAAAGAAAATTGTATTCAAGCACATTTGATCTTGTTTTTGAATTTGATAGCTTGTACTTAGGAAATTTTTGCTTATCCAATGTATTTCATTTTGATATGTAAATGAATCAACTGATGTAATGGTTCTTGCATATGAAATACAATTTCACTTTTTCAAATTTTGATTGATTGGATTCCTATGCCTTATTGATATTATAAATTTTTCCTTACTTTCCTTATTGCTAATAACAAAAAAGGGGGAGAGATAGTTTGTAGTATATGCAAAGAAAGAAAAGAATTAATTGTTTATGCATTAAATGCATAAAGAAAAAGAAAGGGGGAGAATTAATTGTTATGAAATATGTCTTGAAATGTTAATCTGTTAAAATTGATGCTTATAAATAAGAGAGCTACTCAATGCAGGGGGAGCTTAACAAAAAGCTCATTTACAATGTTATGCACATTAAGTTAACAATTCAATATTAATGGATATATTGAACTCATGTACAATTTAAAGTTTACATTGAACATTGGCATCAAACCTTAATTTCAATGTTTTAAAGTTAAAATGACTATAATCCTTGGTTTGATTAAATTTTTGAATGCATATACTCAAAGTTTTTGTTATCATCAAAAAGGGGGAGATTGTTGACCCAATTGATGATTTTGATGATTAACAAAACTGTTTGAGTATAATGAAGGCTCTGATGATTTTGATTTAGTGTTTCAGCTATAAACCTTTGAAAGATCAAAATCAGAGTTACAATGTGTTCAGGATCGAATCTAATGTCTAGGTAAGAATTGCAGACATTAGAGTCGACTCCGAGAATCACAGAGCCGACTCCGGAACCGGCACGGTCATTAGAGTCGACTCCAAGACTGTGAGAGTCGACTCTCACAGACGGAGCAGAAAGTCAATTTTTCTGGCTCCAACCTAGAGTCGACTCCAGGCAAGTTAGAGTCGACTCCGAAAAAGTATCTTGTCGACCCCAGAAAAGCCAGAGACGACTCCGGAAATATCAGTTTGAAATGCCTCGAGCTAGAGCCGACTCCAGAAAAGTTAGAGTCGACTCCAATCCACCTGGAATGAAAAACGAAGTTGCCAGATCAGCTCTAACGGTAACTTTTCTATTTTACTCATTTTAACGGATATATTTTGATAGAAGGTACACTCCAACGGATAGTTTTATTCCAAAAGAGGTGTAAAAGAAATCTATAAAAAGGGGATTCTATTGTTCAAAAAAGAGAGAGGGAAGAACGAAAAATCAAAAGAATCTGAGATAGACAAATCCCATTTCAAAAATCTGAGAGCTTGAATCTTGAAAGGAAAACCGTTTAGCTCAAATCCACTCCACTCCAAAAGTCTCAAGAGGAATCCAAAGCGTTCAAAATCAAAGTCTTGGAGGATTTCCCAACTTGAAGAAAGGAGATTTGATTCTTGCTTTTCAACCCTTCTCAACTACTTCAACCACGAAGAATCGGAGCTGAGGCTTGATTCAATCCAGCAAGGAGAAGAAGAAAAGAAGAAAAGAAGAAAAGCTCAAAAGCCAACCTTTCTACAAATCAGGCTTTTCTAAACCTTATTCTTAAATTTGTATATTTGCTCATTAAGGAGCTTTTGTAATCACACACTATACTCATCTTGTTTTTGCCTAGTTCAATCTGGGGATTGAACTAGAGGAGGTAGTATTACCTCGGTTCAGCTTGTTTAAGCTTGGGTTAGTTGTGAGCCCGTGAAAAACAACGTGTAGGGTTTTGTGCTGGTAAGCCCGAGTAAAACCAGCTGGGTTCGTTGTGCACCCGGTAAAACAACAAGTTTGAGTTGTGAGCTTGGAAAACAACTCGCTGTAATCTAGAGAGATTATAGTGTGGACCCAAGTGAATCTTGGGAGTGGACGTAGGTGTTGGATACACCGAACCACTATAAAATCTTTTGTGTTTGCAGTGTCTTATTGTCTCTTTATCTATCTCTATCTTCTCACTGCACTTTATAGTTATCTTGCATTCTCCCTCATTAATCTCAAGCTAACTAATTTTAAAAAGGGGCTAATTTTTAAAGAACCCAATTCACCCCCCCCCCTTCTTGGGTTGCCATCTGGGCCAACAAAGATGTTATAGGTAATACCAATAGACATAACCTCCTTTGGAATACCAATGGATACCATCTTTATAACTTGACATAACCTCCTCTTAGAATACCAATGGACATCCATCTTATTAGCAATATTATAACACTTCCCTTGGATGTCCATTTATTTGATCATGGAAAGTACATCATTCATGTCTTTTATTGAAAGGGGATACTGTCTCATTAAAAACCTTGCCAAGAAAACCCAATAGAACAAAACAATAGCTAAGGAAAAAAGAGTACAGTATTTTGCTCACTCTTTTAACTGCATCTCTTGATATACTTCTCTTAAAATTATCATTCGAGATTCTTGAGTCGTCGTAGTCCAATTTTTCGGACTGACTCTTCAAATCTCTTTGTAGATAATGCTTTCGTAAATAAATCAGTGAGATTATCGCTAGATCAAACTTGTTGAACATTAATAACACCACTTTTCTGAAGGTCATGAGTAAAAAAGAATTTTGAGAATATATATTTTGTTCTATCACCTTTGATATACCCACCTTTCAGTTGAGCTATACAGGCTGTATTATCCTCGTACAAAATAGTTAGTACCTCCTTTTGAGAGAATAATCTATATATCTTCTGAATGTGTTGGATTACCGATCTAAGCCATATACATTCTTGGCTTGCTTCATGAATTGCCAGAATTTTGGCATGGTTAGATAATGTAGCCACAATTATTTGCTTTGTAGAATGTCATGAAATAGTAGTGCCACCATATGTAAAGACATAACCCGTTTGTGATCGACCATTATGAGGGTCAGACAAATATCCTGCATCTGCAAAACCTATTAACTTGGATTTGGATAAATTTGAATAATACAAACCCATATCGATTAAACATCTGAGGTATCGGAATATGTGCTTAACACATGTCCAATACTTTCTTGCAGGAGAAGAACTATATCTTCCTAACAAGTTTACTGAAAAAGATGTATCAAGTCGAGTGTGAGTCGCAAGATACATTAATGCACCTATTGCGCTAAGTTATGGTACTTCAGGACCAAGTAGTTATTCGTCATCTTTCTTAGGTCGGAAAAGATCTTTATCGATTTCAAGTAACCTTACGACTATCGGAGTACTCAATGGGTGTGCTTTATCCATATAAAACCTTTTAAGTATATGTACAAAAATCTCATTCTTAAGAAGCTCGAGCTGCAGGCCAAAGTAAAATTTTATTCTTCCAAGATCTTTCATTTCAAATTCCTATTTTAAGCAATCTACTGCCCTTTGAAGTTCTTCAAGAATTCCAATCATGTTCAAATCATCAACATATACTGTAATGATCACAAATTATGATCCAGGTCTCTTTATAAAGACACAAGGACATATGAGATCATTGTTATAGTCTTGTTTCAACAGGTATTCAGTCAAATGATTATACCATATATGCCCTGCTTGTTTTAACCCATAGAGAGACTTCTGCAACTTTATCGAATAAAGTTCTCTTGAATTAGAGTTACTTTTCAGGCAATTGTAATCCTTCTGGAATTTTTATATAGATATCATTGTCAAGTGAGCCATATAGATAGGCTGTCACTATATCCATAAGACGCAATTCAAGTTTTCATGCACTGCCTGACTAATCAAATACTGAAAAGTTGTTGCATCCATCATAGGAGAATACGTCTCTTCATAATCAATATCGGGCCTTTATGAGAATCCTTGGGCAACTAGTCATGCTTTATACCTCACGATTTCATCATCCTTATTTCGCTTTCACACGAATACCTATTTATATCCTACCAATTTTACACCAGCAGATGTTTAGACAATTGGTCCAAAAACTTTACATTTCGCTAGCGATTTTAATTCAGAATCGATTGCATCCTTTCATTTTGGCCAATCTTATCGATATCTATATTCTGCCATAGATATTGGTTCATGATCCTCATTTTTATTTTTAATATTTTGTGCAACATAATATGTAAACTTATCATCAACAATCATCTTATATCGGTTCCATCTTTCCTCAGTCATAACCTAATTGATAGAGATCTCTTCATTTTCTTTAATTTTAGATACCTTATTCTCAGACACATCTGGAGTCTCGATTACTTCTATTATTATACTAAGAATCTTTTTTCGCATCACAGTATCTTCAATCTGATTATCTAAATGCTTTGCTCCTTTTCTTTTGCGAGGATTTTTATCTTTGAAACCAACTGGTCTACCACGCTTTACTTGTCCCTTTATCTCATTAGCAGTGGTAGGTTATCCTTCAGGGATAATAATTCTGATTGAAGCATTTGCAACTGGTATATATGACTTTGTCACTCTTTTAAGGTTAGTAAACATCTCTGGTAGTTGATTTGCTAGTTTTTGCATGTGAATTATCTTCTGAACTTCATGTTCATGTTGTTTTATATAAGGATCAAGATGGAACAATGATAATTCATTCCAACTAATTTTTTTACCAGCTGCTTATTTTCTCCCCCTAATGTTAAGAAAATAGACTCATCAAAATGATAATCGGCAAAACATGTCGTAAATAAATCTCTTGTAGATGGTTCAAAATATTTAATTATATTCATACCCAACATATATCCCTAACCTCCTTTAAGGTCCCATCTTAGTGCATTGTGGTGGAGCAATTGGAACATAAATCGCACATCCAAAAATTCTTAGATGAGAAATATTTGGTTCCTGACCATAAACCAATTGTAACATAGAGAATTCATGATAATTCGTTGGCTTGATACGAATAAGAGATGCTGCATGTAAAATAACATATTCCCATGTAAACAAAAGAAAGTTTTGCTCTCATAAGTATGGTCTTACAATCAGTTGAATCCGTTTGATAAGCGATTCTGCAAGACTATTTTGAGTATGAACATATGCTACAGGATATTCAACAATGATTCCAATAGCAGTACAATAATCATTGAATGCTTGAGAAGTAAATTCACCAGCATTATTAAGGCGTATTATCTTAATAGGATTATCTAGAAAATGAGCTTGTAGTCGAATTAATTGCGCTAGTAGTCTCACAAATGCCAAGTTGCAAGTCGATAATAAGCATACATGTGACCATCTAGTTAAAGCATTAATTAAAATTATAAAATATAAATGGTCCACTTGGTGGATGAATAGGTCCACAAATGTCACCATGTATGCATTCCAAAAATCCAAGAGATTCTGTCTTGATTTTAGTCGGTGATGGCCTAATAATTAATTTGCCTTGAGAGCAAGCAGCACATGAGAATTCATTTAATCGTAATATTTTTTGATTCTTTAATAAATGTCTATATGAATTCTCTATAATTCTTTGCATCATAATTGAACCGGGATGACCCAACCGGTTATGCCAAATTATAAATTATTTCGATTAGTAAACTTCCGGTTTACTATAGCATATGCTTCAATTGTGCTTATATTTGTGTAGTATAAACCAGAAGAAAATGATTGTAATTTTCTAATACACATTTCTTGCCTGATATCGTACTTGTAATGCAAAAATACTCAATATTGCCTTCATTAGTTGTCTCAATGTGATATCCATTTCTATGAATATCTTTAAAATTCAATAAATTTCTTTGAGACTTTTCAGAATATAAGGCATCATCAATTATGAATTTTGTTCCTCCAAGCAAAATAATATGGGCTCTTCCAAAGCCTTCAATCAATTTTGCGCTACCATAAATTATATTGACATTTGTTGCCAGCATTCTTAAGTAGGAGAAGTATTTCATATCTTTAAGTATAGTGTGCGTTGTAGCACTGTCGATAAGGCACAAATTGTTGTTATCGACAAAAGATCCTACTCGAGATAATTCTATTTTCTTCATGAAAAGAATGATATGTAGTAAAATATAAATTAAAATATAAGGTATAAAAAGGTATAAAAACTAAAAGTCATAATTCATCATTGCAATAGTTTTTTTAAAATAAACATATGTATAATAAGATATTATTTTATTGCATGTTATTATTTGATAACATAAGCATTCTTAAAATTATCCTTATACATTCATGCTATCAATTAGACAAGCATTACTTTCTTCCATTAGATAAAGAAGTCAGCAACATCCAGATCATCAAATCCAGTATCAGAAGGGCCAGATTCAGAAACAAAATTTGTTTCCATCTTTTTCTCATTCTTTTTCAATGATTCCTAATAAAGTTCAACGAGGTATTTTGGCATACGACAGTAAGCGACCAATGACCCTTCATTCCACAACGATAGCATGAGTTATCCACCAAATTTTTACTTAAGTTTCCTTTGCCTTTCTTAATTTTCTTCTCATTTTTTTTATTTTTTCGCACTTCAGGTGGTGAGAAGGAGTTTTAACATGACCATCATGATAAACAAAACGTCCTTGACAGGGAATGGTACAAAACCAGTTGGATGGCATTAAAAGTTTATTATTTTTTTTAGCCACAAGAAGGCAGAAAATTAGTTCAGAATATTTTTTAAAACCCTTTTTACGATATTACTGTTGCAGGAGCAAATTGGAAGCATGAAAAGTAGAAAATATTTTTTCAGCATATCCTCATCAATGAATTTTTCTTCATATAATTTTAATTGGAAAGTAATTCTGAACATAGCTGAATTATATTCACTTACTATCTTATAATCTTATAAACGTAAGTGCATCCAGTCATAACGAGCCTTAGGGAGAATGACTATTTTTTTATGGTCATAACGCTCTTTTAGGCTATTCCAAAGGACAAGGGGATCTTTTACCGTTAGGTATTCAACTTTCAATCCCTCGTCAAGGTGGTATCGCAGAAAGATCATTGCTTTTGCTTTGTCTTGATTGGATGTCTCATTACCATCTTTAATTGTATCACCAAGGGCATTAGCCTCCAGATGAATTTCAGCATCAAGTATCCATGATAGATAATTTTTGCCCGTGATATCTAGCGCCATAAAATCAAGTTTTGCTAAATTTGCCATAACAATACTATCAAAGCATACAAAGTAAATCAGTACATAATCTTTTATTAGAATAAAATTATTTTAAATTTATCAAGGACTAGAAACCATCGTATATATATAAATGATATTTACCTCAATAAAAGTTTCTTCAACAAATGTAAAATGATGAGGTAGAGAGTCGTGCTGATAACGTGTTATATAATTAAAGAGTAACAATAGAACAAAGAGACTAAGAAAAGAAAGTATTGGAATATGTTCTCTCTTATTTCATCTTTTCTTATTTCATCCATATCTTATTTCATCAATCCTTCTCAAATACAATTCCATGCCATCTATTTATAGGCAAATGATAAAAGATATTACAAGTAATAACAATAGACATAACCTTCCTTGGAATATCAATGGATACCATCTTTATAACTTAACATAACCTTCTCTTAGAATACGATGTCCATTTATTAGCAATATTATAACAGCCTTCATTAAGTAAGATTTATACTATGGTCATTAAAGAAGAAAAGCAACTTGCTCTCACCTCTTCTCGAGTGCGACAACCCTAGCAATCAAGACAACAACTCATGGCAAAACTGATTCACGTACCAAGGATCATTATTCATATTGTGACAAGACAGGACATACAAGAGAAAAGTATTTTAAACTCGTGGGATATCCTTCCAACTGGAAGAAAACAAGTCTCGCTCAAAGGTTGAATCATCACATACACAAAATCATGAAAATCTGTTTACGGCAAATGCTTCACATGAACCATAGTCCACAGCATCTTTTGTCAATCAGTCTCTAGCTCATGGCTTGATAATTGAATCGTACAACCAACTCATGGTTCTTCTTGGCAATGATCTAACTCCTTACTTTGCTAATTTTGCTGGTAAAACCACATCTTCTTCTTTACCTTGGATCATTGATAGTGGTGCAACAGACCCATGACACCTTTTGCATTTGCATTAGTTAATAAAATTTCTCATTATATACCTGTTCAAATTCTTGATGGCTCATCTATACAAGTCACACACGTAGGACAAACTCAATTATCCAAAGATATTTCTTTTGATAAAGTTCTTTGTATGCCTCAATTTACTTGTAATCTTTTGTCTGTCAATAAACTAACCGAATGATTTCAATATGCTATCATATTTGTTCCCACTTTTTGTGTTTTTTAGGACCTTGCCACGAGGAGGCTGATTGGAATGGACAATTTGCATAATGGGATCTATTATTGTGACTCTCAAAAAAGGCTATGGCATCTCAAGTATCGAGTGATTCCTTGGAATTATGGCACAAGTGATTAGGTCATGTGTCCATTAATTGTCTATAAAAAATCACTAGTTTATCATATTATTCTTCTATTAATAAACATAACTGTGACATTTGTCACCATTCCAAACAAACTAGATTATTCCTTCCTATTAGTCAAAAGAGAAATAATCAAATCTTTTCTCCTATTCATTGTGACATTTGGAATCCATATTCAACTCCTTCTCATTCTAGTTATCATTATTTCTTAACAATTATTGATGATTGCAGTAGGTGCACTTGGGTTTATTTGATGAAACATAAATCGCAGGCATATAATTATTTGGTTAATTTTTGTAAAATAGTGAAAACACAATTTGATACTAATGTTCGACAAGTTCGTAGTGACAATGAAAAATAATTTACATCATATCATATACAAAAAAAAATTTGTTCACAAGGAATCTTGCACCAAACCTCTTGTATTGATACACCATAGCAAAATGGTGTAGTCAAACGTAAACATCGCCACTTGCTTGAAGTTGCTCATGCCTTGCGATTCTAAGCCTAATTACTCATCAATTTATGGGGTGAGTGTATCCTTACAACAACCTTCTTAATCAATATAACTCCTATACCTTTACATTCTCATCACATTCCTCATGAAGTATTATTTGGCAAATCACCATCTTACCATCCTCTGAAGGTTTTTGGATGTCTCTATTATGCTCATATATACTCCTCATCTTGAACCAGATTTGATTCTCGTGCAACCAAATGCATTTTTATGGGTTATTCTCATGGTCAAAAGGGGTATAGAGTCTTTGACCTTACTACCCATCAAATATTTATCCCCACGGATGTCATTTTCTATGAAGATGTTTTTTCTTACTTGCATAAAAACCAAATCCCTCTATTCTAGTTCCTCCTGCTTGTACTGATTTTGATCATGTCACTTCCCCACTGGAAAAATCATCATGTAATCCTTCCACCTTGTCTTTACAAGACACTAATCCTATTGTGTCATCACTTCTTGTCTCGTTCCTAGTCCTGAATCACCTGATACTAATTCAGATCATATTCCTAAAACCACACCTATTCCTTCAAGCCTAGCTTTGTCCCGACCACTTCATACTCATCATGCTCCGCTTCGATTTTAGGATTATATTTGCACTATGCCTCTGTCACTTGATCCCATGCAAGCTCGTATTCATGCTGCTAACTCAGATACTTCTCATCCACTTCCTAATTTTGTTTCATATTCTTCTTTTTCTCCTAAACATTTAGCTTATCTTGCAGCCATTACATCCCATAAAGAATCTACTACCTTTTCTCAAGCTGTTAAGCATGAACAATGAAAGAAAGCCATGAAAGCTGAAATTCATGCTCTTAAAAGAAACTGAACTTGAACTCTTGTTCCTCTATCAGCTGAAAAGCGAGCAATTAATTCCAAGTGGGCATACAAGATCAAATACTGACCTGATAGCACTATTAAATGTTATAAGTTACGATTAGTTGCTAAAGGCTTCACTCAAATCGAAAATATCGATTATCATGAGACATTTGCTCCATTTGCTAAATTAGTTACTGTAAGAGTTATGCTGGCCATTGCATCTATTAATCATTGGAATCTTCATCAACTTAATGTCAATAATGCTCTTTTGCAAGGAGACTTACACAAGGAGGTATACATGAAATGCCCATAAGGCTACTCTGAGAAGGATGATACATGAGTTTGTCTTCTTCACAAGTCAATTTATCGTCTCAAACAAGCATCACAAAATTGGTTCGAAAAGCTCATAACTTCTTTCAAATCTATTAGTTTTTTACAATCTTATGCTAATAGTTCTCTCTTTACTTCTTTAAAAGGTGGCAATTTTGTGGCTGTTCTGATTTACATGGATGATATCATTATCACCAATAACGATCTTGTTCGTATTGTTGCCTTAAAATTTTATCTTCACACCACTTTCTCTATTAAGGATCTAGGTCCTTTGAAGTACTTTCTTGGTATTGAAGTAGTACGTACAACAAATGGTCTTATACTCAGTCAACATAAATATGCTCTGAACATTTTAATTGATGCAGGCATGCTTGGTGCTTGTTCTTGTGGTTTTTCAATGGAGCAACAACATAATCTTTTTTCTGATATTGGTTCTCCTCTCAATGATCCCTCACAATATCGGTGTCTTGTTGGATGTTGGCTTTATCTTACAATCACTAGACCCGATATTGTTATGTTGTGAGCATTCTTTCTCAGTTCATGCTGAATCCTAAGCAACCGCATTTTGATATTGCCATGTGTGTGCTCCGCTACATAAAATCTTCACCTGGTCAAGGCATACTTCTTCCTTCTTTCAGCTCCTTTCAACTTAATGCTTATTGTGACGTTGATTGGGTAGGGTGTCCTATGACAAGATGCTCCACCATCGATTACATTATCTTTTTTGGTGATTCCCTTATCTGATTTCCTTATCTTCTGGAAATCTAAGAAACAAACCATTATGCCTCGCTCTTCTGCTGAAGCAGAATACTGTACCATGGCTTCTACTGTGAGTGAACTTACTTGGTTGAAAACATAGCTTTAAAATTTTTAGATTTCACATTCTCAACCAATGGTCTTCGTTGTGACAACAAGCTGCTCTCCATATTGCTGCCAATCCCATTTTTCATGAACGCACAAAGCACATTGAGATCAATTATTATTTTGTGCATAAACGAATTTAATCTCACCAAATTATTACTGTTCATGCGTCTTCTTCCATTCAACTAATAGATATATTTACCAAAGCTTTAGGTCGAGATCGTTTCTTTAGTTTATTGCGTATGTGACTTTCATGCTTCAACTTGAGAGGGCGTATTAGATAACTATATATTTTCAAATATTCTCTGATTATATACAGCTAACATTGAGAAATTATATATTTTATATATTTCCTAATTGTATAGAGCTGTTCATACTATATTTAATTGCTTGATCATATTTGCTTAATTTTATTTCATATTTAGTTGATCTTTATATTGCTTTTTAAGCCATCTGTATTTCTATATATATATATAGCTGATAACCTGGGAATAAGTTGAAGCAAGAATATGCCTATTCCATGGGGTCTTAGGAATAGGAAAACGGGAATATGCTGTGTTGACTGGAATACGAAAGTAAGCAGGGCCCACATGCCTTTTTAAGGCTGTTTGAAGGAATAAGATGGAATAAGCCTCTATTCCTGCTTGGAATAGGGCATCCAAACACAGCCTTAGTGAATAAAGTTTAACTTTTGATTTTCACATAAAATTTCTTCGAATCTTATCCTGATAGCAGCTTTATTAATTGGTTCTTTGGATGCTTTGAAATTAAGTCGCCACGGTTCGAATTACAAGGAGCTGACCACCAACGCCTTTTGTTGCAACCTCGTACGATTGAAGGCGGAAAATGAAGCGATCGCTGCCAACCAGAAAAACTTCGAACTCCCGATCGAAGAAGACGCCATGAATCCTTCGGAGCGTCCAAGAGATGTTTAATAGATCTGTGAGAGAAGTCTTGACGCCCTCCAACGACGATTCCCTGCCCCCGGCCCTGTTGGATGGATGAAACCCGAGCGATTGACACCAACGCACGAGGAGTAGCGCCACCGTGCGTATGCTTTGGAGAATCAGCACAGAGGATCGTGCAACCCCGGTTGACCATCACCGCCAGTCCCGCACGAAAACCCTTAATCTGCGATGTCCCTGTCTCAATTTAATGGCCATAGCAAGAGCCAATTCCTACCGTTAACCAAGGATTCATGTCATACAATAAAGTTTAATGAAATTTTCTCATCTACATCTACCCCCATTCCCATCTCCGTTCTCTAGAGGGAAACAGCAATGGCATTTTTAACCGGATATATATACAAACATAGCTGGAAGAACCTTTTTGCAGCCTGTGCGGTTGCCAGGATTAGCCTAAAACCACCGATACCAGGTGACAGACATAAGTTACAAGGCAAAGACATTCAATAGACGTCTACTCACCACACACCAGATTGTATAGAACCAAAACATGGATTCAAAGCTTTGCTTAGAAGACCATTTAAGACGTTTGAGCCTATACCCCAGCCTTGCTCTTTAGCTATGGAAACCTTTACACTCCTGTGTAGTGCAAGCAATAGATGTCAAATTTAACCTCCATGCACCTGCCCACAAATCTACTAGCAGTTCCATAACTCCGCGCACTTCTTAAATCCGCCGACAGACAACCAGAGATCACACTCAAAAATATTACCAGATAAAGTTTGGGTGCATAGCAAATTACACGGAATACCTGCATGCAATTGGTCATAGCAGCTGTCAAAAACAAAAGAGCAGCACTGGGAACATTTGAAACTGTTTCACGGCATATTTAGCATCTACCAAGCAGATACGAATGAAGAACCAATATTCAAAAAGGCAAATACTGATATCCAGCAACATTCATTACCATTCATTTTGGGCAGCAGTCAGCAAAGCTCCACATGCCACTGCTTACAAGGAGAAAGACATTGATTATTGACAGACTTCTAAATTACCAAACTGTGTTTTCCTAAACACAACAATTAAACACATGTTGCTCAATATGATGCCTCCCATATAGAGCTTACAGAGTCTGACCTGTGCTAGTGATTTGATAAAGAGTCCCAATTCAACATCCAAGTCACATCATAGACCACTAAAAATTCTAGGACATAGGCAAATAGAATGGCAACACAAACTAGCACGCATACAAACAAAATAGGTTCTACCATAATAAACCAGCTGCTGTTCTCATAAAATAGGTTCTACCACAACAAACCAGCTGCAATTTTTTCAGTTATGAAACAGTCAGGAAACTCTTCAGCCCATACTACAATGACAGGCACAGCAGAGTCTAATACCAAACAGGAAAGTCACTGTTTATTTATGTCATATAAGGACCTAATAAAGCACTAATAACCCAACAAGATCTCAGCATTGGGCGGCTAAGAAATCTTCAATTTTCTGCCATATCATCATGCCAGCCGATGAAATGATCCATACTGAACTGTGAACCTGCTCTTTTGTTCCTGAAGACAAAATTATAACCACCTATCAGCAAAATGAAGATCAGCCAGAAAAGTGTAAATCCCAAAAAATCATAAGTAAATGCAAATGTTGAGGTTAACAGCAGCAGAAAGAAGGTGCAAACCAATTACATTTTTTCAAAGACACACAGGCCCCGAGTGGCATGTCCGGTCACAAGCAGGGCCAGCACAGGCTCCACCTGGACCGGATCCAGTTCAAGGTTGGCTAATTGCTAATCAGAATCTTCGTAGAATTCTCCATCTGACAGCTCATCAAAAGCCCTTATATCCAACTGATAGCGAAGGATCCCACCAATGCCACCAAAGCCCCTGCAAAACTGAGAGCCCTCTTGAGATTTGTTGGTAACAAACTCAAGGGAGCAACCAAAACGCTTGTACTCTGCAGCAAACCACTCCAAGAGAGACATCTTCTCTTGCACTTCCAGATCTACAGATGTTGCAGGATCTCGAAAGTTGCTCTGATCTACTTCTTGATCCTTGTTCAAATGCTTTATAATGATTTCCCCACTAGCACTGTGCTTCAGCACATATCTGTTGATATCCAAATTTTCCCACACAATCAGGACCTCAACAGCACCCATTTCGAGAGCTTTCAGTGTATCATCCACACCAAAGACATATTTTCCAGTATCTTGGCTTATCTCCTCAAAATACTTTCCTATCAGCTTCTTTTCTTGTATGAACTTGACATTCGACAGAATCTCTGCTGATAATTCAATGGCCTGATTGAAACCATTCTCACTTCCATATGAGACATCAACCACGTTGAGAATTTTAGCCTGTAGGCGAGGATCAAACATGTCAGACTGACTCAACTCTGTTTTAAAATCAGCAGAACCAGCCAAAATTAGTCCAGAAACATTGGGCTGACTGGTAGCAGGATTGATGAAGAATTGCGTAGCAAGTTCAGCTGTCTTGCGGACATAGTTATGACGCTTCTCCATACGAAGGCGAGCAAACCGCAATGCTGACTGCCCTCCTCTTCCATGCTTCTTTGGAAGATCCACAGTGAACTTGTGAAGTACTTCACGAGTATTGCCACTTAAAGTGCCAAAAAGAGTTCCATTTCCATCCATTACTATGAAACCAAATTTGTCATCAGATTCAAGAAGCTCATTCAATGCCTCAGTATGAAACTTGTTATCACAGAGATACAGTGATGCATTAATGGGCTTGAATGGTTCAAAATCTATGGTGACCTTCTTTTCCTTGCCATCTTCGGTAACAATGGTGCCTGTGTACAGAACTAGTCCATTGGGAGGAACCTTGTTGTAAAGCTTCAACCTCTGCTGTGCAGAGGTAATGGCAGCCAACACAGACTGCCGATTGACTCTGCTTTTGATGTTTGAGGCAGTTCCATATTCATCACCCAACATTTTAGTGACCCGAGCAATTTGATCACGAGGTGCATGATGAGAGAGATCATGCTAGTGCCATTACCTCTTGCAGCTTCCAGTGCCTTGATTAATCTCTTAATCTTCCATATTTCAATATTCTTATCGGTTTCATGTCCGTCAGCCATTTTAAGAAAGCTCACAGCACAAAAGTCAGAGTTCTACCTGCATAAATATGTTATCCATAAATATAAATATATGCTAAGAAGCCACATCATAAACAGAATAAAGAATTAAAAAAAGATATAACTATTTGTAATTTGAATATCAACTTAGTCCTGAATAGAGCAGAGTGGAGGAAGCATATTCATGTAGCCGACCCCATGTAGTTGGGAAAAGGCTTAGATGAGTTGAGAACATGCAACATAAATAAGCATATTTATTTTTAAGAACAGCAGACACTCGACACATTGTATATAGCACGCTAAGCCCATTTGGAAATGTTGGAAAGCCCATAACACATGGCATAAATAAGTGATAATATAATGAAATAGTGTTGATCTAACAGTGACAGCATGTATCATGATTTGATAATTTGATTTACCATGCCACTGCTCCAGAGCACATAATTAAGTAGAAGTCTTAATTATATAGGATCATTAAATCCAGGTCTGTCAGATCTTCGCCCATTTATTAATGTGACGCAAGATGACACTTTACATAGGGCCAGGACCTTTCTAATGTAATTGCATGACCATCAACAAATTGATTGATCGCAATAAAACTGAGATACATTCCAGTTCCATACGACCTGTTTGTAACTCTGATATATATCAGGAGTAATTTGTAAAGGAACTTGAATAAAAAAATAATCAGATTCAAAGGACAAAAAGGGTGAGCAAAAAAGATTTAAGCCCAATGTAAGCCACCAGAAAGATTGGATAGGATCAGATATATCATAATTCATCGACCACTGAGTCATTAACACAGGTAAAATATTCCTTGGTTATTTTCAAGTAATCACTTCTCAGTTAGTTTCACAACTAAAATTAACAAATTATTTCCTTTGGCAAATCACAGCATAGTTAATTTGTATCACATTAATCACTTCAAAAAAAAAATGGTCAATAACATTTCGTTGTACAAGTACGGAGAAAATAAAAAATATATCAAATGAAAGATACAGTGGATATCGACTACAAGAGTGTACTGACCAATATGTCAGAGAAGTTACTGGTAAAATTTTCCATAAAGCACGATGCTACGTATATTGGGCAACAAGGATGTTCTAGACACATACAACAGGCACAAAGACTCTTCTTGATTGAAAGGAAAAAAATGTAGATTAATGCAATAAAGAAAAGAAATGCATTTGGAAGCATCTGAATGTTTGGTTGAAATTAGAGAACTACAATAAAATTTATGAAGTGACTAAGATATGATTAAAGTTTTAAGATCCACTTCTTTTCTTTATTTCTTTCCTCACCCCTATCCTTTCTTGCTGTCCTCAAAAAATGGAGAAGAAGATTCCCCTCTTAAATTTCTGCCTCACCTTCTCAGAAACCAACAGAACCTAAGAGATAACAATGATAGAATTGGCAAATTTAGGCATATAAATAACAAGCAAACTAGATAAAGCTTAGATGCTGCATTGAAGAACAAAGTACGATTTCCCCCTTTCTTCAAACATTTCTAGCATATTATTGTAAGGACATATGTCTAGTCATCAAGCACTTCTCACTTAATATGCCACAAACTTGGAAGCACACCTTCATCACCTTGATCTTGAAAAGGGTAGATGTGCCACCTCCTTCTCACTTTCATCTAATCAGTCTGCACTCTCTATATAAATTATCATGAAAATTTTGGTCAACAAAATGTAGCACAACTTAGAGTCCCCTGATCAGCTCAGAACAAGGCATGATCATCAGAGGCAATGCATTTCTGATAATATCTTACTAGCGCATGAGGTGATGAATGACTTGGTTAAAGCACCTGTTCGTCAGAGTTATATGACCATCAAACTGGACATGCAGCATGCCTATTATCAAATACAATGGAATTGTTGTTTCTCTCTCTCCATCAGATAGGGTGTGTTTTGTTCATCTCTTTTAACTTTCTCATCAACAACACACCCACAGAGGCCTACTCCACCATAGGTCTAAGGGAAGGGTGTCCTCCATCACCCTACCTTTTCATTATCTACGCTGATGCGCTATCAAGGATACTTGAGGGTGCTGTTCAGCATGGTGCCTTGATTGCCTACCAACCGAACCCATCTGCTCTCCCAATCTCCCACCTGCTCTTCATGGATGACTATGTGCTGGTTGCTAGGGCCACCATGCAGAATGCTTTAGTTTTTGCACATATCATCAGGTTGTACCATGATGCTTCTTGCCTATAGGTGAACCTTAGTAAATCTGCAATCAATTCAGCCCAAAGGTAAAGCCAGCAATCAAGCATCAAATTAGGGGGTTCATCAAAGCTCGGAGTCCAGTAGCACCTAGCACTATTTGGGGGTTCCTATTACTAGCAGGAGACCATTTGTGTCAAATTGTCAGGAGCTTGTGCAAAATTTACTTGACAAGTTAGCGGGGTGGGCAATGGAAGGCCCTATCCATGGTGTTAGCCTTGCAACCATCCCTACTTATTTGATGACTAACTCTATGGTTCCCTAGAAGTCATTCAAAGACTCGAGAGCATCATGTAAAATTTCCTATGGAGAGAACAATTGGTGATGTGCAGAGATTGTGGAGACCGAGCCACAGATTTCTCTAGCTATCAAGGAATGGCCAATAGCAGTGGCATGTAAGAATTTGGCTGCCTACATGGATGCTCTCAAGTGAACCACTTTGGGGTTACAAATAATGCCTTAGAAGATGTGATTGCTCCTGGCCAACCCAATGTGATAAGCAATATAGGACATAAGGACTGCCTCGTGATAGAGCATGCTCTCACGGGCTCTCTCCTTGATGGTCTGTAAAAGGTGCTCTCTCTAGAGAGCAAGAGGAGGCAATAGAAGTGATTGAAGATGGGGCTAGTCACCAAACTTGCGTTGCCTACTTGCACTCTTAAAATGACATGAGTGGACTTTGGTGTATCAACATCGAGATTAGGGTAGCAATTCAGGTTGACATGTTGTGCCAAAGCTGAGGTATAACAACATATAGGTTGACATGAACATGACATGATTAATTAATCATGTCCAAAATTGCAATACAAATACGACTCAATTATTAAATAAATAATACAACATCAAATGCATAATCCTAATTCTACAAGTATATGTTATATTTCTATCATCAATGAAACTAATAAGATATTTTAAATTATTTACATAATTTTTATTAATAATTTATTAAAATAGCTTCTCCATCGTTCTTTGACCAAAACTTTTTTATCGTTATCTTTGATGCATTTATCATGTATCATATCTCTAATTTTTCTCTTAATCTTAAAAATTATATATATAGATATATATAGAGAGACAGTTGGACTTGGTTATATTCGAATGCAGCTAAGTCTTAAATTCGACCACTTTTTCTACCATTAGATCCATACGGATCTTGAAATCACCCCATCTTTTTCATCTTTTTTACCTTTGGAATACATAATCCATGTGAATCCAATGGCGAAAAGGGTGACCAAATTTGAGCTTGGCTATATTTGAATATAGCCAAATCCATCTCTCCCTCTATATGTATGTATGTATCTTCCCATCTCTAATTTCTAACTTACAATATAATTCTTCATATGTCTTAAATCTAGCTTCCATGCTAATTTTTTAACTTCTTCCTTAGCTAACTTATAATTTTGATATATTTCTCTATTCCTACATTTAGGTAATCTTTTACGGCACACTCTTTAGCATTAACCACTTGTTAAACTTTTCATTCCACAACTAATTTTTTTTTATCATAAGACTCTTTTCCTTTTGACTCTCCTAGTACCCCTTTAACTACTTTTTAATACTATTTGACATCTCTTCTTATACGGTATTGATTTCACCATGCAGCCTTTTTTTTCTATCATTTTATCCTTAAAAACTATTATTTTATCTTATTTCAAATTCTTATACTCTTTAGTCCTTTTCCTCTTTTACAATATATGTGTGTATATCCATAACTATCAATCTATATTACATAGTTAAACATTCATCTAATATAACCTCATAATATTTTTATTAAAAAACCTAGTCATTCTTGTATGGACAAAATCTATTTAACAAGCATTACATTTGCTTTTAAAATTTATTAGATGAGAGTCATTTTAAAACATGTGTTGGTTAATACTAAATCGCATATCATTGCAAACTCTTTAATGGCATCTCCTTCTTCATTTCTATCTCCAAAATTATAACCATCATGTACTCTTTCAAAACCTATATTATATTTCTTTGCATGTTTATTTAAATCTCTTCTGATAAGTATTTTTTTCCCTCTAGTAATCTCTTGAATTATCCCATCCATATCTTCTCGAAAGCTTTGCTTTGTATTATTATCTAAAGGTATTTAAGGAGCATAAGCACTAAAGGCTCAATGTGCTCTAGAGATATTCAGGATTCAAGCACCCTTCATAAAATACAACCTTTATATATTCCCTATTTTCAAGATTTTCAAAGCTTGTGAAGTGGATCACGAATGTGAATAGACTCTTCCTTCTAATATAGTCAAAAAGCTACTTATGCAAACCATCAAAACAAGCAGGGAAGTAATTGGAATTTTGTTCTTCCAAATGCAGAATTGAATTTTCACCAAGTTCCAGGAAATGGCTCCAACTGGCTCATCTCTAGCCCCCAAGAATCACAGTCATTTGGAAAATCTTGCTTCTCAGCAGCTATAACCTTAAATACCCAACTCCAGAACAAAGCAAAATAGCAGGTAATTCATCAAAGAAAACCAAAAAGAACATATATTCGCATGATTCAAATCATACGATAAGCTTTGAGCAAAAAAAAAAAAAATCTGTAGCATTCTCATCAACTCAACAGGAAAATTCCAATATGTAATCTCACTAGCCAACCACAATATTCCCCTCTCAGGTTTAAGACCTGTGCATATATGACCATTAGCAACAACCATGTGACCACCACACATACTCATTATACATTTGAGGCATAAAAATCAAAACAATCATTTAGAAAGATTGAAAACATATCATTATCAGAGCCACAAACAGATTGATTAAAAAGTTTCTCTTTTGGTGGTTTATGCACAATATCCAAGCGTACCAAGATAATCAAAGAAACCATATAATAAAATAAATGCTAGCAATTTTAGCAGATAAGAATCACATCAATCCTAGCAGATAAGAATCACATCTGAGTTCTTTTGAGAGAGAGGAACGGAACAGGGAAAAAAACTATCAATGCTCATAGATCAAAGGCATAATAGGAGCGATCAAACAGAGACACATAATCATTATACCAAAATGAAAGAGATTGACATGCAAACTTAATAGGCTGCACAAAAAATAGAAAGTATGCAAACAAAGTTCTTCTAGGCAGACATTACTGCTTGCACTTTGGCTGACTGAAACACATTAAATCCCTTTCCAGATGCCCAAAAGCCCTAAAAAAACCTCATTAAATAAGACTGCAATCATAGAAATAAACATAACCAGAGGACACTAAATTGAGAAGCCTTAATCACAGGAAAAGGGCTCGTAAAGCCCTACAGACCTTGTCATCTATTTTCCAGCAAGGGTAGGCTAATGACTCTAATCAGGCTGTTCCTTTGCTGCTTTTAGCTGGGAAGCCAGTCTCTTAGCAGGTATAATTTGAAGCATGCAACTTCACATCAAAATGCAATAACATGCAATTTTTTCAACGAGAAATATGTACGCCAATAAATCTCATACAATTCATGTCACAGGCATGAGTTGGTTCTGATAAATTCTAGCATCCTCACAAACAGCCATCTTTTTCCTCGAGTTTCCAATCAATAAGCACGTCCACAAAACTTCGGCAAATTTTGAAGCATAAACATTTAACCAGATTGGAATCGTACAAGATTATAGCCACAAACATAATCATCCTACTGGTTCCATTTTGGATAGGGATTTTAACCCAATCCCATATAAACCAACAGAATCAAACGAAACAGAGAACACAAATCCCATATTGGACTGGGTTTTTGACCCAATCCTATTGGTTCCATTTTGCGTACGGTTTTTGACCTAATCCGATACAAACCAACAGAATCGAACGAACAGAGCACAAACAGACACAAATTCTACATAAAAATTAAAAGCACTAGCATATAAGAATCGCATCCACGTTTCTCCCTGCGAAAAAAAAGAAAGCCGTAGCAGTCAAAAATTACCAATGCATATTCATGGATCTAAACGAAATTAGAACGAATCTAAACAGAAATCCCGATCAACAAGCAACAGATTGATATCGGACAAAGAGAAACAGATTAAAATCCAATAAAAAAACAATCAAAAAATATGCAGACAAAAGCCCAGAGCGATCAAAGGAACACATAATCAATCAAAAGGGGTCCCAGGGGAGGGGGGGAGGGAGGGAATCGAGAGAGAGAGAGAGATGACCTCCGAGGCCGCAGCGATACCTGGCGTCGCGTCTATAGGATGAGCAGCGCAAGGAGCGATAGGAGCCGCCAGTCATCTTAAAGCGTCACGGAGGCCTTCACAGCCATCAGATTGTCGATCTGACGGTTTAAAACTTTTTAACTTATTAAAATAAATAACGTTAAATAAAAATATTTTTAATGAAAACCGGTATTAGGTTCGCGTATGCCAATTTTAGTAATAAATGCTTTGGCGCCCAACGCTTCGCATCAATACACCGGAGGTCCAGTGGACACAACCAATTAGATCATGACAGATCAGCATGGAAACTTCTCGTAATTTTATCACGCCGCGAAAGAGAGCATACGGAGATTGGGTTTGCGGTGTCCGGATTCGGCCAAGGACTTAAAAGATCGGTACCATTTCTGACGAATCAAAAAAAAAAAATTAAAATAAAATTGATCTAAACGGCTTTATATATATATATATATATATTAAATATTAAAAATAAATAAAATATATATATAGTAAAATAAGTTTAAATTTATTCTTTTTTGACTCTTTTTCTTTTTTCTTTCACGCAGCCATCTCTTGCTCTTCCTTCTTTCATAATTGATCTCATCTTATTCTAAAAAATTTTATTTTTAATTTTTAATAAATTATAAATTTAATAAAATAATTTTATTTTTTTTATGTAAACGGATAAAGGATATCCAGTGGGTACTCGTTTACCGAGAAATTCTATTTGGCCCGCGTCTTGTAATGAGGAGCCCCCACACCATATTATGAAAATGGCATATTTGCCCCTAAAATTTTTGGACCAAAATATCCCCCCTTACTAAACAGCCCCCCTCTCCCTCCCCCCCCAACAGCACCCCTGAGCCCCTGTGACAGTCCTCCCGCCTCCCTCACTCCGGATCAACATTGGATTGTTGATTGAAGCGATTTCAACCTTAAATCAAGTAATGGACAAGCAATTATGCGTCGCTAAATTGTGACCACTTTGCGATGCCTCCGTGACAATAAAATATTACGACGCAATTAGCGACGCATTAGCGACTCAATAAATCAAAAAATAAAAAAAATTAATTTTTTTATTTAGCGACGCAAATAATGCATCGTAATATTTTTAAATTATTTTTTTATAAATATAAATATGGGAAAAAAATATTGCGACGCAACTTAGTGCGTCGCAATGTTTTAAAAAAATTAATCATGTTAAATAGCGACGCATTAGCGACGCAATAAACCAAAAAATTAGTAAAATTATTTTTAATTTAGCGACACACCAATTATGTCGCAAATAATTTAAATAAAATTAATTTTTATAAAATAAAATGAGAAAAAAATATTGCGACGCAACTCAGTGTGTCGCAATGTTTTTAAAAAAATTAATATGTTAAATAGCGACGCATTAGCAACGCAATAAACCAAAAAATTAGAAAAATTTATTTTTAATTTAGCGACGCACTAACGCATGCAATTATTTAAATAAAATTAAATTTTAAAATATAATTATGAAATAAAAAATTGTGATGCAACCCTATGCATCGCAATGTTTTTAAAAAATTAATTATGTTAAATAGCGACGCATTAGTGACGCAATAAACTAGAAAATTAGAGAAATTAATTTTAATTTAGCGATGCACTAAATGGGTCGCAATTATTTTAAATAAATTAAATTTTATAAAATAATTATGAAATTAAAAATTACGACGCAACCCTATGCGTCGCAATGTTTTTAAAAAAATTAATGTTAAATAGCGACGCATTAGTGACTCAATAAATCAGAAAATTAGAGAAATTATTTTTAATTTAGCGACGTACTAATTGCATCGCAATTATTTTAAATAAAATTAATTTTATAAAATATAATTATGAAATAAAAAATTACGACATAAACATGTGCGTCGTAATGTTTTTAAAAAATTAATTATGTTAAATAGCGATGCAATAAAATAGTAAATTAATAAAAATAATTTTTTATTTAGCGACGCAAGTATTGTGTCGCAATGTTTTAAAAAAATAAATTTTATAAAATATTAAAAGAATTATGAAATAAAAATATTGTTTAAGGAAATCTGAATATTTTTTTAATATATATATATATATATATGTGTGTGTGTTAAACTCTAATCATATGAGAACTGGAGCGAGATAAGATATAGAAGAATGAAAGTTAAATGACTAGCATCTAAAGAAAGACTTCGATCCAAACAGATAAACAGGGGCCAAAAAGAAACAAAGAAACGATCCAAAACGGGGGGTAAAAAAGCCCTAGAAAGGTAGACAACAAACCTTTAGAAATCGCGTCTAAGACAAACTCCAAAACTCTAGTATCCTTAGCTCTGATCGATCACTCAGGAGCAGCAACATGAACAAGACGAAACACGCCGACAACAGGAAAGATCTCTCTCTGGAAACCCTAGGAAAAGCTCACCGTAGCCCCCTTCGTGGATGAGATGGAGGTAGAGGGATCGGTTTCCCGAAAAACCCTAGTATTAGGTTTTTGGGGAACGAGGAAAAGAAGCCCTCCTCCACGCGAGCTCTCGGCGTCTCTCCCTCGCTCTCTTCGCGACTCACGCTCCCCCCCACCCTTTTAAAGTTTCCCAAATGGGACTACGAGCAGCCAAGCACCATCTAGAAGCGAAGCGGAAGGGCTGTGGCACTGTGACCGTGAAACTGTCTTGGTCTACAGGCTTCGATCGATCGCAACTGTCGATTATCGCCGATCGGATCGATCACAACGGTTCAAGATCGGTCGTCGCCGACCGGGATCGATCATGGCTTCGATCGATCACAACCGTCGGGTCGACGCTGATCGGATCGATCGCGACGGTCTGAGATCGATCATCGCCGACCGGGATCGATCATGGCTTCGATCGATCGCAACCGTCGAATCGTCGCCGATCGGATCGATCGCGACGATCCGAGATCGATCGTCACCGACCGGGATCAATCATGGCTTCGATCGATCGCAACCGTCGGATCATCGCCAATCGGATCGATCACAACGATCTGAGATCGGTCGTCGCCGACCGAGATCGATCATGGCTTCGATCGATCGCAACCGTCGGATCGTCGCCGACCGGGATCGATCATGGCTTCGATCGATCGCAACCATCGGATCGTCGCCGATCAGATCGATCGCGATGGTCGAGTTCCGTTGTCGCCGACCGAGATCGATCATGGCTTCGATCGATCGCAACCATCGGATCATTGCCAACCGGGATCGACCATGGCTTCGTCGATCGCAACCGTCGGATCGTCGCCGATCGGATTGATCGGACGGTTCGAGATCGATAATCGCCAACCGCGAACGATCATGGCTTCGATCAATCGCAACCGTTGGATCGTCGCCAATCAGATCGATCGCAACGGTCTGAGATCGATCGTCGCCGACCAGGATCGATCATGGCTTCGATCGATCGCACCGTCGGATCGTCGCCGATCGAGATCGAACATGGCTTCATCGATCGCAATTGTCGGATCGTCGCCGATCGGATCGATCGCCACGGTCCGAGATCCATCGTCGCCGACTGGGATCGATCATGGCTTTGATCGATCGCAACCATCGGATCGTCGCCGATCGAATCGATCGCGACGATCCGAGATCGGTCGTCGCCGACCGGGATCGATCATGGCTTCGATCGATCGCAATCGTCGGATCGTTGCCGATCGGATCGATCGTGATGGTTCGAGATCCATTGTCACCGACTGAGATCGATCATGGCTTCGATCGATCGCAACCGTCGGATCGTCGCCGATCGGATCGATCGCGACGATCTAGATCGATCGTCGCGACCGGGATCGATCATGGCTTCGATCGATCGCAACCGTCTAATCATCGCCGATCGGATCGATCGCAACGGTCTGAGATCGGTCGTCCCCGACTGGGATCGATCATGGCTTCGATCGATCGCAACCATCGGATCATCGCCGACCGAGATCGATCATGGCTTCGATCGATCGCAACCATCGGATCATCGCCGATCGGATCGATTGCGACGATCCGAGATCGGTCGTCGCCGACCGGGATCGATCATGGCTTCGATCGATCGCAATCGTTGGATCATCGCCGATTGGATCAATCGCAATGGTCCAAGATCGGTTGTCCCCGACCGAGATCGATCATGGCTTCGATCGATCGCAACCGTCGGATCATCGCCGATCGGATCGATCGCGACGGTCCGAGATCGATCGTCACTGACCGGGATCGATCATGGCTTCGATCGATTGCAACCGTCGGATCGTCGCCAATCGGGATCGATCGCAACTAGAAAATAAAAATAGTTTTCCCAGAGAAAATAATTTTTAATATTGCAACGCATATATTGCATCACAATATTTTTTAGAAAAATAAATGTAATAAAAAAATTAAAAAAAAACATTGCGATGTAATTATACGTCGTAATTATTTTTAGAAATATAATTTTTATCAGTTATAATTATGAAAAAAATATTGCGACGCATTAGCACGCAATTTTTTAGAAAATAAAAATATTTTTCCCAGAGAAAATAATTTTTAATATTGCGACGCAACTATCACAAGTGTCAGAATAAAGCCTATAGAGATATTGAAACTATTAAGGTGCATCTGTGTAAAAAAGGGTTTGTTTCTGATTACGATGTTTGGTACTGTCATGGTGAACCAGAGGAAATTCCAGCAGTTGTTACAAGCCAACAAGTGTCAATTCCCGTTGATGAACCATTTATGAATTTAAACACATATGAAGAAATGGTGATGAATGCATCGGGTAATGAATTCATCAGAATACATTTATGGAAGAACCAAATCCAGATGCACAGTAATTTTATGATATGTTGCGTGCTGTAAATCAAGAATTGTATCCTGGTTGTGAGGGCCATTCCCAGTTGTCTACGGATGCTCGGTTGTTGAATATTAAGGCAGAACATCGATTATCAGAAAGGCATTCAATTCTGTAGCTGGGTTAATCAAGGAAATTTTGCCAAATGATAATGTTGTAGCAGACAGTTTTTACTCAACAAAGAAGTTGTTACGTGGGCTTGGGCTCCCAGTTAATAAGATCGATTGTTGCTTGAACAATTGCATGATATATTGGGGTGAAGACTCAGAGCTGCGATAGTGTAAGATTTGTGGGCAATCTAGGTACAAAAATGGCGAAGGGGGAGCTAGTACAAGTAGGAAGAAAAGTGTGCCTTACAAGAGGATGCATTACTTCCTCTTACTCCACGCCTACAGAGATTATACAGATCTGAGCTAAGCTGCTGATATGAGATGGCATGCCAAACATGAATCTAAAGAGGATGAAATGCGGCATCCGTCAGATTCAAAAGCTTGGAAGCATTTCAATGAAAATCATCCTGATTTCGCTGAAGATATAAGGAATGTGAGATTAGGTCTTTGTACCGATGGCTTCCACCATTTGGTCAAGTGGGCCAACAGTATTCATGTTGGCCTGTGATACTGACCGTATATAACCTCCTCCATGGAAGTGCATGAAAGATTCTGCAATGTTTTTGACAGTTTTGGTTCCAGGACCATCAAATCCAAAGGAAAAGATGATGTCTTCATGCAACCGTTGGTGGCCGAATTGAAAATGTTGTGGGAAACAGGAGTCCTAGCCTACGACATTTCTATGAAACAGAATTTCATCATGAGAGCTGCTTTGATGTGGACAATAAGTGACTTCCCGGCATATGCAATGTTGTCTGGTTGGAGCACTTCGGACGTCTGGCATGCCCCCATTGCATGTATGATTCGGATGCATTTACATTGCAGAAGAGTGGTAAGCAGTCATGGTTTGATAATCATAGGAAGTTCTTGCCTCCAAATCATCCTTACAGGCGTAACTTGACCGCCTTTCGGAAGAACAAACAGTCACAAAATTCGCCGAACTGGTTATGTCCGGCACGGATATATTTGATACTATAGAGCATTTGGGGTTGAGGTATGCTTGGGAACCCGACGCAGATAGAATAAATGGTCGTATATGTAAAGAACATAACTGGAAGAAGAGGAGTATATTTTGGGATTTGTCGTATTAGAGCACAAATCTCATCCGGCACAACTTGGATGTTATGCATATCGAGAAAAATTTCTTTGATAACATATTTAACACGGTGCTAAACATCCCGGGAAAAACCAAAGACACTGCAAAGTCAAGAGAAGAACTTAATCAGTATTGCAGAAGAGGTGATTTGAGGAGGAGTGCCGACGGGACCTATCCTAAAGCCTGTTACACTCTTGATAGAAATTCACGAGAAGTTTTATGTAACTGGCTTAGAGGATTAAAATTTTCAGATGGTTATGCCTCAAATATCGGTAGGTGTGTGGACATGCATAAGCTCAAGTTGTTCGGCATGAAGAGTCACGACTGCCATGTTTTCATGCAACGGTTATTGCCTATAGCTTTTCATGAGTTGCTTCCGCAACATGTCTGAAAGGCATTGACGAAACTCAGCTTGTTCTTCAAGGAGTTATCTGCCGCAATCATTACTTCTGCATCCATGGCAAGGCTTGAGGAGGAAATTCTAATTATTTTATGCAAGCTGGAGCGAATATTTCCTCCCAGTTTTTTTTTGACTCAATGGAGCATTTACCGGTTCACTTGCCATACGAAGCGAGCATAGCTGGTCCCGTGTAGTATCGCTGGATGTATCCTTTCGAGAGGTAAATATATACATCATTAAGACATATTGACATTTCAAATATTATTTCATTGCGAGAAAATTGATTAATTTTTAGTCTCAACTTTACATATAGGTACCTTAAGAAGTTAAAAAATAATGTGCGTAATAAGGCAAGGGTTGAAGGTTCTATATGCAATGCACACTTAGTCGAAGAAGTTTCAGCTTTTGCCTCGCATTACTTTGAGGGTCACGTCCACACAAGGAGCCAAAATCTTGGTCGTAACGATGACGATATGTGGACGAAGGAGAACCTAATGACGATAGAATATCAATTTTTAAAGGTATCGGCCGTTCATTTGGGGGGCAGAAGTCAAGAAATCTTAGCGATATGGAGTATAATGCAGTACATTATTACATCCTAATGAACTATAGAGAAGTCGATCCATACATTGAGTAAGTATATACTATGCTTAATTGGAGTTTCTAATTTAAATTGCAATATACCACAGTATTTAATTAATTGCTAACATAAGTTTTATTCCTTATCATCCCATAAGGATGTATTGTGATAGACAACGACAGATGAATCCCGACATCAGTCAAGTTGCAATTGGCAGAAGTTAGAAACGGAGTTCGCTTACTGGTTTTATGAATTTGTGAGTAGTATCACTCAATCAATTTCAATAATGGCTTTTATTTTTCGAATTGGTTGTGAATAGCTTATTAATTTATAGGTAAACGGTCCATGGTCCACAACCGATAATATTTTCATTAAATGTCTATCGCAATGGCCATTGAAGACCGTAACAACCTCTACTGGCTATTTTGTTAATGGGTACAAATTTCAGATTGAACGATTAGCAGCTTCAAGAGGCATGCAGAACTGGGGCGTGTGTGTTAAAAGAGAAAGTGTTGGAGCAAATATGCAGGATTATTATGGAAAGTCAGTAGAGGTGGTTGAAGTTTAATATCACGGTTGGCCTATGAAACGAACCGTATTGTTTCGTTGCAATTGGTTCGATCCGACAGTTCATGTGGGCAAAAGGGTTCATAATGACTATAATTTGGTTGAAGTGAACCATCGACGAAGATTGCAGAAATATGACCCATTCATCCTTGCATCCTAAGCTCAGCAAGTGTTTTACTGCGGATATCCAAGTTTGCGCAATGACAAGCGAGATTGGTGGGTTGTTTCTAAAATCGTCCCACGTTCAACAATCGTATTAGATGAGAGTTCATCAAGTCAATCAGTCAAGTGCCCTGCATTTCAAGAGGATGAGATGGAAATGCATGCAATTGAGGATGATACAAGGGCTCCTGAAACATCACATAGAGATCCAAATGGTGATGTCCAAGAAATTGCGGATGCAAATGTTCGGTTTCCTTTTGATGATAATGAAACTGAATCGCAGTCCGATACGGCATCAGATGTTGAACCAACATTTCACGAAACAAATGACACCGATAAACATAGAGGCTTTTTTAAATTTAACTTTATTTTATAAGTGTTAAATTTTTATATAGTCAATCATTATCGTAATTTAATTGCATGAATCTTTAGTATTTTCAGTATGATGGGTAGAGGTAGATCTACCGACGACATACGGAGTGAATAGGGACGTAGCCCTGCTGCATCAGATCACACGAGCTTTGGAGATAGAGAGTTTCGATCTTCATACATTGCATAGCCTTTGGGTGATCCTACATTTGTATTACCATCCAGCCGATCGGCACATACCTCCGAGAGTTCTTCCACCATCGGCCGCACCGTACTTCGACTGGATGCTCATGGGCTGTAAGTATATACTAATTAAAAATATATGTTTATGTTTTAATTCAATTACTTATAAACATACATTTTTTTAACATATTTATTGAGCAGCATCATATATCCAGCCACATCAACTCCGTATTTCAGAGGCGTGCAGATCCCAGTGGCTACGATTGGCGTCATGTATCTGCAGCCACGAGGGAGTTTTATTTTTCTGAGTTTCAGGTAAACTTATTAAATACAATTTATCACTGATATAAAATTTCTTAATCTTAATAAATCTAAAACTAACTATTTATTTTAATGCAGAAAAAAGTTTATGTGGGAGCCTGCCAGCCAAGATGCCATTAGGGCAGCATGGGAGGCTCTTACGGGACGCCGATACTCCGACATGCTTCATCGTCTTCATCGTTGGAGGTCATCGGGTCAGCATCCTGCGCATGTGCCAAAGGATATTGGCACGAGTGGCAGCAGGCCTGGCAGTCCGATGGTTGGCGCAGGAGGTCCGCATCAGCCAGCTCGAACCGCCGATCCGAGAGGGGCGGTCCTGGCACGGGTCTCTCCTGCCACACTTCGGACTCCATTTCGATTCAGGAGCACAGACACCTATGGTAAGAAAATATAAATAATTTAATTACTAATTTAGTTATTTACAAATATTTACATTAATATCAATTTTTTATTGTTATAGTCTGAGCAGGAGGGCGAAGATCCTGGTGAGTTTCGTCTATTCAGGGCGACACACACTAGGAGGTACGGTTCCTGGGTCGATACGCGATCACGGGAGGTTGCAGTAAGAAATTAGCTTTATGTAGTATCTGTTTAATTTCTAAAATTTTATTTAGAGAAATTTATTGATTCATTTATTGTTGATTTTATAATTCAAAGATACGAGTCGAGGAGCTTTGCTCCCAGGCATCGCAGGTCGATTCCACTGATGGGGAGACGCCCGTTGAACTCTCAGCAGAGGAGAGTCGACGTGTATTTTTGGAGGCTGTTGGTGCCCAGCCGTGAGACCGCAGGGTCTATGGTCTGGGCACTAGAGCTTCTGCATATTTTTCCCATCATGCCTCCAGCTCGCGATATTCTAGTGATTTTCTGCCAAGCGTTTAGACGACATTCGGAGATCTATTACGGAGGAGGTTCGGCAGAACGTTCGTTAGGAGGTTCGGCAGGAGTTTGAGCACGAGTTCGAGCAGCGTATGTGAGGCCATCAGCAAACGTGCAAGATCAGATGCGTCAGTTGCAGGATATGGTTAGCCGTTTGTCGCAGGGTTCCCAGCCTCCACGTGATCGCGTGGATTCTTGATGTGTTTTTTTTTATTTTTTATATTTTGTACATGAAAACTTCAAAATTTTAATATATTAATTATTTTTGAAAATTGAATGATTATTGTTTGGATCAATATGAGTGAAGAATGTTTCGATCAATATTTAAATGTAACAAAATTGTATTAACCGTTTTAATTTTTAATATTTTATTTAAAAAAATAATAATTAGCAACGCATTAGCGACTAAAATTGCATCGCTAATATTTTAAAATATTATTATTAAATATTACGATGCAATGACCCGGTGTCGCAATATTTAAAAAAAATTAATTAGCGACGCATTAGCGACTCACATTGCATCGCTAATATATCTAAAATATTATTATTAAATATTGCGACGCAATGACCTGGCATCGTAATATTTTAAAAATAATTTAATTAGCGTTGCATTAGTGACTCAAATTGCATCGCTACTATATCTAAAATATTATTATTAAATATTATGATGCATTCAAGTGCATCGCAATATTTAATAATATTATTAAAAATTAAAAATTAGTTTTAAAATTAGCGATGCATTTATGATGCGTCGCAATATTGCGACGCCGTTATTGTGTCGCAATTGCATCGCAATAGCATGTTTAGCGACACATTTGGGCGTCGCAATATTTTTTTTCTCTTATAGTGTATGGTCGCAAAGGTTAGTTTATATCTCCGTCTCAAAAAAAAAAATTTCTCGGTTCGTGCGTTGTTCGGCCCCGTGTGGCCGAACAGGTTAGCTCTGTTCGGCCACACAGGGCCGAACAACTTAAATTTGTTCGGCCCACTAGTGCCGAACAGAAGAATCTTTCTTCTGTTCGGAAGAATGATTTCTTCTGTTCGGCCCTTTGTGGCCGAACAGAAGTCTTCTGTTCGGCCACACAAGGTCGAACAGAAGATCAATGTTCGGCCACATAGGGCCAAACAGAAGATTTCTGTTCGGCCCTGGTGGCCGAACATAATGTTTATTCTTTCTTTTTATTTTTTTGGTTTGATTAATTATGATTAGGGTTTAAAATTATTATTTGATCGTGCAGGATGATGCTTCGACTGAATGCAGCATGATTGGCTCCGATTGTGTGATGGATTACACAAATGAATTTACAACTTACGAGGTAAAATTTAATTGCATTTATTTTCGTATTATTTGACTGAGCAATGTTTAAATTGTCTACCAACATAAAACTATTTATTTTATAGATATTCAAAAGTAGAGAAGAAATGTGTAATTGGTGTCGGGAAGTCGGAAAGAGGAATGGATTTGTCGTTATTATTAAAAAATCCGATTCGGCAGCAATGTTAAGAAACCAAGAATTATTTTTTCTTGCGAGAGGAGCGGTACTTGCAAAAGTAAACACATAAAGGAAAAGGGATCAAAGACCAGGGCCAGTGGCACTAAGAAGTGTGGATGTCCTTTGCCTTAAGAGGGAAGAAATTGGACACTGCAGATGATTGGATGTTAATGGTCATTTGCGGTGTGCACAATCATCCAGCTGCAAAGCATCTCGAGGGGCACTCATATGCGGGACGATTATCTAAGGAGGAGACTACAATGCTAGTGGAGATGTCGAAGAGTTTGGTTCGGCCTAAGGACATTTATCTACTTTGAAGCAAAGGGATGCCCTCAATGTTACGACAATGAAGACAATCTACAATGCACGGCAGAAGTGCAAGGCTGTAGAGATTGCTGGGAGATCTCAGATGCAACATCTTCTTGGTAAATTATCTGAGTGTAAGTACATTGAGTGGCATAGGAATTGTATCAAGTCTGATGCTGTGCGTGACTTGTTTTGGGCACACCCTGGCAGTATAGACTTGTTACGTGCATTTCCTCATGTGTTGATAATGGATTGCACTTACAAGACGAATAGATATCGTCTTCCTCTCTTAGAGATTGTCGGGGTGACATCAACTGACCTGACATTTTCTATTGCTTTTGTGTATATGGACTCTGAGCGAGAAGATAACTATACATGGGCATTAGAGAGATTGCGCAGTGTCATGGACGATGATGCTCTGCCTGAGGTGATAGTCACAGATAGAGACTTGGCTCTATTGAATGCAATTCAGAGGGTATTTCCTACGGAAACACATTTGCTATGTAGATGGCATATTAGTAGGAATGTTTTGGCCCAGTGCAAAAGGTTATTTGAAACAAAGGAGAAATGGGATAAGTTTATAATGACTTGGAATATACTTGTGTTGTCCACCACAGAAGATGAGTTTAATGATCACTGGACAAAACTCCAGAGAGAGTTTACTACCTACCCAGATGCTTTACGGTATGTGTCAGAAACTTGGCTGAGCAAGTACAAGGAAAGATTTGTTGCAGCATGGACGGACACATGTAGGCACTACGGAATTTGACAACCAATAGGTATCACAAGGAATTGATAAATTTAAGAAATTTATAATTTAATTACGCAATTGTATCTCCCTTTTATTAAATTTTATTTACTTTTCCAGGGCTGAAAGTGCACATGCAAGGCTGAAAAGACAGCTTGGATCAAGCCAAGGGAATTTCGAATCATCTTGGAAAAAATACATAGTTTAATTGAGTTACAGTATAGTGACATTAAAGCCTCATTTGAGAAGAGTTTGACGGTCGTGCAACACAACTTCAAGCCTGCTGAATTCAAAGAACTACGAGGTTTCATTTCTATAAGTGCATTAAATCAGATCCTCGCTCAAGCGAACCGAGCCAATTCAGTTGGTATTGATGCTTCAGTTTGTGGGTGTGCTATTCGGCGCACACATGGTTTACCATGCGGCCACGAGATTGCACGGTTCAGGATGGAAGGTCGGCCAATTCCCTTGGATTGCATAGATCCTCATTGGAGAAAACTTGATATGATGCCGGCTTCAAATGTGCAAAGATCACTGAGCTGTGAACAGAGTTGGATATAATTGCTCAGAAATTCAAACAGTTAGATGGGTATTCGCGATTGCAGATGTTAAGAAAATTAAGAGAGATTGCTAGCCCAGAAAGTACTTCTCTTGAAGAACCTGCCAAAAGGATCACTCGTTCAGTTGGTCGCGGTCGTGCTTCATTGAAGGTTAATACATCTACCCACCGTGATCCTTCTGCCTTTGAGTTGATTCTTTCAGGACAAGATAGTTATTCTCCTGGTACGGGCACTCCACCAGTAACGCAAGTGCCAAAGAAGCAGCCAAGGAAGAAGGTAGGAAGCATTTATTTCACTAAATAAGGGACCATGCTGGTACATGCCGGACACGTGCCAATATGTGCCGGACGCGTGCCGGCACATGCTGGCAACTTCCGGAACCCATGCCGGTCGCGTGCCGGTTCATGCCGGCAACTTCTGGACCACGTGCCAGTATGTGCTGGATGCGTGCCGATTATGCCGGACGCGTGCCGGCACATGCCGGCAACTTCCAAACCCATGCCGGTCGTGTGCCGGTTCATGCCGGCACATGTCAGAAACTTTCAGACCTCGTGCCGGTATGTGCCGGATGCGTGCTGATATGTGCCGGATGCATGCCGGCACATGCTGGCAACTTTCGGAACCCATGCCGATCACGTGCCGGTATGTGCCAGACGCGTGCCGGCAACTTTCGGACCCCGTGCCAAATGCATGCCAGTACGTGCCGGCACCTTCCAGACCCGTGCCATTTGTTATTACAAAGCGAATGTTTTTGTTGCCATCTAATTCATTCGTTAATGGTTTGCAGGTTTCTCGTCAGCGAACCGGTCATATAATAAGCCAACAATCTATATTGATCAAATTCCAGATAGGTTGAGGCCGTTCATCTAACATATCAAGGATGTTAAAGCTGACGGCAACTGCGGATTTAGAGCAATAGTTGACTTGCTGAGATTTGGAGAGGAGGATTGGCTCCGTATTAGGAAGGATTTATTAAATGAGTTGCAATGTCATTCAGAGCACTATCGTGCTTTATTTGCTGTCGAAGGGAGGTTTGAGGAGATTGAGCATGCATTATCATATTTTGATAATGCTCCACCTTTTGACCGGTGGATGACTATGCCGGATATGGGGCACGTTATAGCGTCCCGCTATAACGTTGTCCTATACCACCTCTCCTTGCAACAATGTCTTATATTCCTACCTCTACGATCGGTGCCTCTTCCTCCTTTATCCCGCAAAGATATTGCAGTGGCGTTCGTTAATGGCAATCATTTTGTTGAGTTATTAATTGAACAACTCTTAATCATGCTTAAATGACTAATAATTCATTATGTTTACTAATTTATATATTTTGCAGGTGTTTCTGTTACCGGGTCATCCTATTCCCCCAATAGCAAGCAATTGGCACAAACATCATTTACCCTGTGCTTTCGGATGGGCTTCTTCATATGAATCTAGGATTCACCAGTTCAGACGAACGATCTCATCGGATGTCATTATTAGCGAGACTATTGAGTTTAGATGTCCTTTTGCTTGCAACAATCAATTTTGTATAATGTATGACATATTTATATTAATTCAAAAGATTTTCATTCAAATTGAGCCGAAAGGAAGTGAATTTTCATTCAAATTTCAATGTCTTTTATAAAAAGATGCACTATGTGCTAAAAGATACAAAATACATGAGGTACATCAGGGATCCCCACCGAACCATCGTCGACGCCTGTACTACTGTGGCGATGCATGACTAGGGCCAGGAATCAGGCTGAACAGGCTGCACCGTAGAGATATGCTGACCCTGCAACATATGCCATCTGTGATATGACATCATACATGTGCGTCCCCTGTGACGCAGCAGCCTCCTCCCGATCCATATCAAGTATGTCAGTGCAAAGGTCAAGCGCATCTGCAATACATCGGCCTAGCACGTCAGCATCAGCATCATCGGGACGTGATCAGGAGTAGATACTAGATCGGCTCTTTGGAGGATGAACAGTCAGATGCGTGATCCGAGAAAACCACTCCAAAAATCTCGATACGCAATCTGAGGGTCGGGTCACCGGATGGCTCCTGCTCGCTGTGCTCAGCAGGTGATCCTCCCACCTCTCCCATAACTGCTCATAGAAGACGTACCGAATGCAGTATGAAGCAGCTGTCGATCCTCTGCTGGCTCACTCAGGGGCTAGTGGCGCATGGGGGATCGTCTGTATCTTACCGAACTATCGTAAAACCCTTTCAGGATGATAGGGTTCTACGACATCCATGCACTTTAGGCATCCACTAAAGAATGCAATATCAAGGAACGGACGATCATCCCGGATAAGACGATGGGGATCCCAAACTACCTGCAATATATTAAATCGTAATAAGTTTGATAATGTATGACAAATTATATAAATACACAAGTGCATGGTCCTATGGTACATACCTCATCTGCCCTCAGTACGTCCAATGACTCGCGTAGAATCACCAAATGGTCCATCGTAGAACAGGGTGGAGTGCCGGGAGTCCATCGGTGTACGCGAGGCCTAGCATCAATATAGTCTAATGCTGGGTGAGGAGTGAGAAAGGGAAAATGCTCATAAATCCATGCATGGAGAAGCGTCATATATCCACTGATCTATCTAACGGATGCCCTAGACGCAATCCCCAACTGCCGATATAAATGAGCCAAGGCACCCGCACCCCAGGCATATGTGCTCACTCTATCCAAATGCCGAAGCAAGCAAGATAAGCTATAGGCACCCTCGTCCCGCTCTTATCGACAAAAGTGTACACCCTAACAAAAAAAGCAAATACGCTCGCGCTACACAGTCTATCCTACGCGGCTATCTCTATCTGATACATTATGGAAATGACTCTTCAGCCACTCTAACCTCACAGACTGACCGCGGACAGATATAACCTCCGACGTGCATCATCCCGTGATACATCCAATAGCTGCACTAGTAGGTCCTCAGCATCCCGATCACTCATCCTATCTGTAGACAAGGACACTGAGGCACCCATGACACTAATCCCTAATATGGCGGCAACATCATCCAACGTGATTGTATCTTGCCAAAGGAAAGGTGGAAGGTGTTTGTCTCGGGCTGCCATCTCTCTACAAAGCCCGAGACAAGAATCTTATCGGCGAACCGATAAGAGCAATGCACTAGCTCTAGAAGACCCGACTGCTGAACTATATCCCTAAATCTACTATTCGATTGCCCTGATGCCCACCACTGCCACTCACCTACTTTGGCAGCATGGCTCATGCACTTCAGTGGAGTCTGTTCCTGTGAAATATAAATGAATAACATGAATAACACATAACAACATCGAAATAATACATTAAATAAAATATGGTAGAACAACGAACAAATACCTGTTGCCTCCAGATGGAGGCTGCAATATGTGTCCTGAAACTCCTAAGGACAGACTCATCCTCAGGACCACCTAGACAAGGACCATCTGCCTCATCATCATCAACATCCATAGCTAGGATGTCCTCGTCTGCTGTCTCATCTGGGGGGATGGTGCAACAAGATCCTCAGGAACCTCAGGAACCTCAATAACCTCAGGCGCCTGGGTTCCACGTCTCCTGGCAGACGCTGTGGGTCTAACTCATGAGGGGCCAGCATCCATATCTGAAACATTGCAATATTCATTAGTAAAATAAAAATATATCAAAATAATATATTTATTAAAATATATAATATATACTTTATAATAATTACTTGATTATAATTATAATATACTTTATAATATATTATAAATTCTAATATACTTTATAATATACTTGATTATTATAATTATTCCCCCAATATACTTTATTAAAATTATATTTATAATTATGTCAAAATAATATATTTTTATTGAAAATATATTAATAATAAAAATATATTATGTTAATTATACTTTATAATATACTTGATTATAATTAATAATTATATATAGTATATTATATTATATATAATATACTATAATAATTATAATTATAATTATATATACTATATTATTATATTATATTATAATAATTATTTTAATTATTTTAATTTTATAGAATATTTATTTAATTCGTTTGGCCCAGCTGGCCGAATGGATTTCTCTCTATTCGGCCCATCTGGGCCGAACCTTTGTTCGGCCAACCAGGGCTGAACAGAGCTGGGAGGCTTGGCGAGGAGGGATCTTGGAGGGACGAAGGGGTAGATCATGTGGCGGAGCCGTCAGACACATATGGACGCTGGGGAGGGAGGGATCTTGGCAAAAAAAAATATCTTGGGACAGATCGAGGAAAGGGGAAGGGAGGGAGGGAAGGAGGGAGGGAGAGGAAGGAAGGGAAGGAGGAGGAGGAAGACTTACCTTACATGCCGGAGAGATCGATCCGCTGCCGGGGAGCACCGTGAGCGAGAGAGGTGAGCACGAGCAACAAGGGAAGGGTCGGACGGGGGGGGGGGGGGGGGGGGGGAAGGGGGGGCCAAATAGCAATCTTAAGAGGGCTACTGGGAGGAGGGGTAGTTTAGGAATTTTAAAAAATAGGGGGGCTCCTCAGCAATATTGGAGGGCTACTGAGTAAAAAATAAAAAATAAAAATTGGGGGGGCTCCTCAGCAACATTCACGGGCCAAATAGATGCTCTCTCGTTTACCCGGTCAGTATCCTCGTCTCCATTTCGTTAACTATAACGGCTTAACAAGGAACGATTACATTTTTCCTAATGGGGACGGGGATCAATATAGGCCACACAGGGCCATCCCCGGACCATTGCCATCCCTACGGGGAAGGAGGGGGAAGGGTGGTGGAGTGGAGAGCGGTTGGGTAGCCGATGGTATGGTTAGAGGTGGAACTGGGTTGATTGCTATATAGTGTTCGGTCTGAATTTATTTTCCAAATTTTGGTTCGAACTAGGTTCCAAAATTCTCAAACTTAACCCGAAATCCAATGGATCAATCCAATGTTCAAATTGACGGCCTAGGCGCAAGTATACCCCTCATCTCCATCTGCTTCGAGCCTGTTGCTATGGATTTTCATTCTTCGGCTTGGGGATGATGCACGTCGAAATTCGGGTAACACTCTTCTATCGACCTACAAACAATCCTCATGCAGAGATCAAGAGGGATAGTCCTTGCGGAAGACCCTTCAATGCTTAAGCTAGTGAAAAACCCTTGGCAGCAAATAGAGAGGAGAAGGTTGTTGGAGAAGGATGCCTCTAGAGTTTCTTGTAGGTTAGAGATGATCAAAGCTTGAAAAGCCCTCCCTGAGGGGTATTGGGACCTACTATTTACATGCTGCCAAGATGATAAGTTGTTACCTAATTTTTTGGGCAAGTTTTAGGGAGTTAGCGACTGATAAGGTTGAAATCTCATCAATTATGGAGGGGGTGTTGTATTTGGCCCCTATTTATGTTTAGGGGGGGCTTCGAGATCTTGATGACCGGTGCGGTTTGTTCTCCGAAACGTCTGGCATGATTTGGGCGAAAATAATGTTGATCTTATGGAGCTGAGGCTCGGTCACGACGATGTACGAAGATAGCTCGGCTCTGCTGAGGTACCGAGATGGCTCGGCCCTACTGAGGATCAAAGACAACTCGGCCCTGCTGAGGTACCAAGATCGCTCGGCCCTGCCAAGGATCGAAGATGACTGGCCCTGCCGAGGTACGAAGATGGCTCGGCCTTATCGAGGTTTGGAGATTACAGGTAGTGCATTTTGTCCTTTTCTGCGATGGGGAGTGGACCTCTTTTGAACTCAGCGGTTAGCTAGTTAGAGCCCAAAATGGTGCGAGCACCAGGATCAAGCAAAGGATTCTTAACCCTCTGTGGATATCTGATTAGTTATGATTCAAGTCTTGAGTTAGGAAATAAAGTTTAGTTTATTTTGAGTCTCATCTAGTTCATTTTATTCTAAATTGAGTCTTATCCAGTTCAGTTTATTTTAATGTGAGTCCTGTAGTAAGTTTATCAGCTTACAAAAGGAGACATCAGTATTGGAGCAGAAGACAAGGCCATCACAATCAGATAGAGCAGCTACTAAATTGAAGTTGGTGCCACACCTACTTCAAGCAGCCCACATGCCACCTAGTAGAGCAAGCAACCTTTCCGATCTGGATGATCAATTTTCTCATCTGGACGCCATAGATTTCATGCCAAATCTAGCTGCCGCTGATTGCATCTAGAAGATCACCTTCCTCATCTAGACGCTGCAGATTTCATGCCAAATTAAGCTGCCGCTGATTGCATCTCAATCATATCTAGAAGATCAACTGCCTCATCTGGACGCCATAGATTTTATGCCGAATCCAGCTGCCGCTGATTGCATTTAGAAGATCACCTTCCTCATATGGACGTTGTAGATTTCATGCTAAATTTGATTAGGGTGCCTTTTTTTCTTTTTCTTTTCTCTCTTTCTATATCTATATTTTCTTGGGCCCCAAGTCTCTTGTTCTATAAAAGAGAATGATGTATCTTTTATTATTAATCAATCAATCCAAGTTTTGAGTTATTGTGATTTTTGTTAATTGGTTCTCTAGTGCTCTTGTTTCCCTCCTCCTGCGCGTGCCAACATCCCAAGTCTCCAGGAGAAACCCTGGCCGCCACCTTTGTCTTCCAATAGTGGACGCCCAGAGCCCTTGGCCGGCCTCCCTTTTCTTTACTCCTTCCTTGTCTCTTTGCCTCTATTCTAAATTTTCTCTATTATTCTTTAACCCTTGTATGGTGATCTTACAGATCCCTCAATAGCCACGAATCCAGGATTCAAGGTGATCGTCATCCAAGTCACGGATACTTGGCCGCAGATCCATGGGCTCAAGGCTTGGTCATCTAGGGCGCATCTGCCAGGTAGAGCAACCCCTTCAACACTTTGATCTTCCCCCTCTTGTCAGATACACCCCTCTAATCTACTAGTAACTTTATTGTAGGAGAGCAAGCCCTACCGGGGCTTCTTAACCTCGGCGGTCCTTCTTCCTTATTTTTTAGGAACTTTTCGCGTGCAGATTTACTGTGAATTTTTTGAATCTCTCTTAGGCTATTACTTTGGAAGAATAATCAACTGCAATTATTAATCATTAAAATAAATAAATAAATTACTTGCATGCGAATCGTCCTGCATCAGTTTGGTATAGAGCATAGTTAGGGCTTAATTTTAATTCACGTTATATCAGTATATCATCTATTAATTGAATTGTTTTGCCTGTATACACATCAGAAAATTACAAAATTTATTTTTCTAGATTCGTTATAATTTAAAGTATTTTTTTATTTTTTTAAAATTTAATTCGATCTATAAAAAAAATAAAAAAATTATGAGATTTATTGCTATTTATAGATTTCTGGATTAGGGTTTGTGTTTTATGTCATTCATCTACATTAAATTACTCTTAAGGGCTTTCATTGATGTTAGATAAGGGAGGGATTGAGACCCCTTCCTTGGCCCAAAACAACCACCTGTGCCGATCCCAAGCTTCTAATCTAAAACTAAGTAGCAACTTAATTGACATTTGCCCTAGAGGCTAGGGACACCAACAGTCAGTTTAGTGTACTGGAGGAGACTAGTACAAATCAATCTGGCATGTGCTCTAAAATTAGCATCTAGAAGGGAGGTCAAATGTTAAACGACTTAAGCGGAGTGTTGGAGTTATTCTAATTAGGCACCTGTAATTTGCGGGATGAGCCTCCCCCCTTCCACCTATCCCAACTGGCCAATTGAAGAGTTACTGTTAGATTGGCTTGCATTAAGCTAAATCCTTTACTCTGGATGACTAGGTCTAGCATATCGTAGTCCAAGTCAGTCTGAGTCTTGTATATTGTGCTTGCATGTGCACTAGATCAGGAGCATCTTTTCGCCCGTCACCACCTCCATTACAGGCTGAACCCATGGCTAATCAAAGCATTGATGATCACTTAAGGATCATCACTGAACAACTAGCCCGAATGAACCAAGACATCAAGCAATCTGAGGCTAGATTAGGGTCCAGGTTCGATCAAGTTGAAACTAGGTTGGGCATCCTAGAAGAAGCCCGTGAGCCCCACACTGAGTCTGATCATGAGACCCCACCTCATCCTAGGAGAGCCCAACAGCCTGACCTTTACATAAGGCCAAACCCTAGGAGACCACTTCGACCTGATCCAGTCCTACATGTCCTCCCTAGGAGACCCAATCATGAGGCAGTAGACCAAGAAGAAAGAGCCCTTAGAAGTGTCAGACTTGAAGCACCTACTTTCGATGGCTCTATGGACCCTAAGGACTACCTAGATTGGAGGAAGGGATGAACCAGTACTTTACTGGTACGACATGTCTAAAGAGCGTAAGTTTAAGTTTGCCAAGCTCAAGTTAGTACGACATGTTAGGTTATACTGGGCCACTTTAGAGCAAGGCAATATTATAGGGAGGAGACCCCATAGTCACCTGGCATGCCATGAAGGCTAGACTTAAGTCCAATTATGTCCCCACATCGTATGAACAGAGCCTATTGGACCAGTGGCAGGGATTAATTCAGGGTAGTAAAACTGTGAATGAATACATTGCTACATTCCAAGAGTATACCATGAGGTGTAATATCGTTCAGTCTGAGGAAGTCACCCTATCCAAGTTTAGGTATGGCCTGAGAGCAGATATTCAAAGAGAACTCTACCTAAGAAGGGTACACGATTTAAAGAAGCTTACCAAGTTGCTAGGGATTATGAACGTTTTCAGAGAGGGCCCTATCGTAAATCAGAGGCTACCAAGAGCCCTAGCCCATATCCAGGATCTAGCCAGGCCTATCCTAGTTGTCCCAGACCTACCCAGTACTCAGACCCCCGCCAGACTTTCCCGAGTCGACCCAATACTAGCCGACCCAGTACAAGCCGAACTGAGTTGAGTCGACCCCAGAATAGTACCCCTATACCCCAGAGAGAGGATAAGGGCAAATTTGTAGAGGTCCAAAGAAATTCAACCCCAGATCAAATGCTTTAGATGCAACAAACCGGGACATATGATCAGCCAGTGCCCAGTCAGATCCCTTCATATAGATGAGTTACCTGAGACTAATTCGAGTCCCTAGTTGAGCCTGAGGGAGAGGTCTATGAGGCTGATACCCATTGATAGATGAGTACGATGGAGAGGGAGAAACATTTGAGTCTGAAGATCTAGGAGTGGTTAGATGTATCTTGACCCAGACTCAAACTAAGGACCAGGAAGATTAGTGTAGGACTAACATCCTACAGACTTTTGTTAAGATAGGGGATAAGGTGCTCAAGATCATAGTGGATAGCGGGAGTTGTGTCAATGTCTCTACCAATACAGTTAAGTCATTAGGATTGACCACAGTTCCCCATCCTAGTCCTTATAAGGTCTCGTGGGTAGATTCAACCTCTATCCCAATCAAGTCCAGATGCCAAATACTAATCAAATTGCAAAATTATAGGAAAAGGTTTGGTGCGATGTAATTCCTATGGGTGTTAGTAGTATTATATTAGGTCACCTTGGCTTTACGATCACGATGCCACCTTATTTGGTCGATCCAACATCTGCTCTTTTAAACACAATGGAACAAGTATGTGATACATCCAACTCCACCTAGGGACCCAATCAAGAAAGGATCTAGCAATCTTAAGGATAGCAAGCCAAGAGTTAATCTGATTAAAGCTAAGGAATTAGAAAAGGACATCACTGAGGGTAATCCTGTTTGGATTTTGACCACTAAAGAGATCTATGAATCAGTCAAAAGGAACAACCCCCAAAGTAATTGAGATCCTAGAGGAGTTTAAGGATGTCTTCCTAAGAATTGCCTGATCATTACCACCCCTGAAACATCTAACATGCCATTGACCTGATCCCAGGATCCACCCTCCCAAACCTTCCCCATTATAGGATGAACCCCACTGAGCATCAAGAACTACAAAAACAAGTGGGAGAATTACTTAGGAAAGGTTTCATTAGGGAGAGCTTAAGTCCTTGTGCAGTTCCTGACTATTAACCCCTAAGAAGGATGGTACCTGGAGAATGTGCATGGACAGTAGGGCCATCAACAAAATCACTATCAAGTATAGGTTCCCTATCCCAGACTAGATGACATGTTGGACATGATGGCGGGTGCCACTATCTTTTCCAAAATAGACCTTAAGAGTGGCTACCATCAGGTTAGAATTAGACCAGGGGATGAGTGGAAGACTGCATTTAAGACTAGAGATGGTCTGTTTGAGTGGGTCGATGCCTTTTGGGCTGTCAAACGCACCTAGCACATTCATGAGAATCATGACCCAGGTCCTGAAAGAGTACACGGAAAATTCTTAGTGGTCTATTTTGATGATATATTAATTTATAGCAAGACCAAAGAGGACCATCTTAACCATCTCAGATTAATCTCTCAGACCCTTAGAGAGAATAGCCTATATAAAACCTTAAGAAGTGTGATTTCATGATGCATAGGGTTATCTTTCTAGGTTTTGTGGTAACCCCAGAAGGTGTTTCAGCGGATCCTGAAAAGGTTAGGTCGGTCGTAGAGTGGCCGGTACCCATGAACGTCCACGATGTCCGCAGCTTCCATGGCCTAGCAACCTTTTACATAGATTCATTAGGGGATTTAGCACCATCGTCACCCATTACTGATTGTATTAGGAAGGGTAATTTTGAGTGGACTAAGTCAGCTAATAAGGCCTTCCTAGAGCTTAAGGATAGGATGACTCATGCACCCATACTTAGACTTCCAGACTTTTCTAAGGTGTTTGAGGTTGCGTGCGACGCTCGGGAGTAGGCATAGGTGGAGTGTTAAGCCAAGAAAATCACCCCATAGCTTTTTCTAGTGAAAAACTAAATGAAGCTAAACTTAGATATTCACCTATGAAAAGGAATTCTATGCGGTAGTACAAGCCCTTAAGTATTGGAGACATTACTTACTACCGTAGGAGTTTGTCTTATTTTCTGATCATGAGGTACTCGATTTCTGAACTCCCAAAAGAAGCTAAATTCTAGGCACGACAAATGGGTTGAATACATTCAGGCATACACTTTTGTCCTGAAACACCATGCCGGTATAGAAAATAAGGTAGCAGACGCCCTAAGCCGTAAGTCTTTGTTGTTGAGTACTGTTAGCACCGAAGTTATAGGATTCGACTGGATAAAAGATGAGTATGAGACCTGTCATGACTTTGGTGAAATTTATAAGATCCTTCAGCTAGGCCATCCAGTACCAGTGGAGATTATACCATCCAGGATGGTTACCTTTTTAGGGGCAATAGACTTTGTATCCCTAGGACGTCACTTAGAGAATTCCTAGTCTGGGAAATGCATGCTGGGGGATTAGCTGGTCATTTTGGAAGAGATAAGACTATTCTAGCGATAGAGGACCAATTTTACTGGCCAGGATTAAAAAGGCTCGTTGCCCTGATAATAGCCCGATGTCGAACTTGTGCCGTTACAAAACAGCAGAGCAGAACACCGTCTATATACTCCTTTGCCAGTTCCTGATTGTCCTTGGCAAGACCTCAGTATGGACTTCATTCTAGGATTACCTAAAACCCAGAAGAAGCACGACTCCATCTTTGTAGTGGTCGATAGGTTCTCTAAGATGACTCATTTCATCCCTTGTTCGCTAACCTTTGACGCGTCTAGGGTAGCCCGACTTTTCTTAGACAGCGTGGTCAAGCTCCATAGCCTACCTAAGACCATTGTTTCTGATAGGGATGTTAGGTTCACCAGCTACTTTTAGAAAATGCTATGGCATCTGTTAGGGACCAAACTTAATTTTTCCACAGCCTTTCATCCCAAACGGATGGGCAAACTGAAGTGGTGAACCGTAGTCTAGAAAACCTTCTTAGGTTCCTTGTAGGTGAACACCTAGGGACGTGGGATTTATTACTGCCTCATGCAGAGTTCGCCTACAATAGCTCAGTGAACAGGTCCACGGGCAAGAGTCCATTTGAGATAGTCCATGGGTACAAGCCTAATCGTCCACTTGATCTAATTCCTTTACCCCTCCACACACGAGTCTCAGAGTCCGTACAAGCATTTGCACAGCATATCAAAGACTTACATAAGGACATTAGCCAGAAAATAAATCTAAGTAATGAAACTTATAAAAGACTGCTAACTTCCGAAGAAGAGCCAAAGAGTTCGGTGTAGGGGATTATGTCATGGTTAGGTTAGGCCTGAACGGTTTCCACCAGGTACCGTTAAGAAACTTCACGCTCGGAGCTGGTCCCTTTAAAATAATAGAGAAGGTAGGACCCAATGCCTATGTGCTAGATCTGCCCTTGGATTGGGGCATTAGCTCTACCTTCAATATTGCAGACCTAGTAGAATAGAGAGAACCAGCAGCGATTCCTAGTGAGTACTTTGGACTAACCCTCCTTTCATGAGCAAACCTACCCAAGAGTGCCCACCATCAATTTTATCTGAGCGAGGAGAGCGGATCGAGCGTATCCTAGACGATCAAGCCATTACGATCTGGAACCGCGGTTATCAACTACCTGGTCCGATGGCAGGGTCGCCCGAATCTGACGATTCATGGATTACTCGAGAGGACTTGCAACACCTCGACCCAGACCTACTGGAGAGATACCAGAGCCAGAATGACCCATACTCGATGGGGTCGTTCTTTCCATCCCGGGAGAATTGGTGCGGGCACCAGGATCAAGCAGAGGATTCTTAACCCTTTGTGGATATCTGATTAGTTATGATTCAAGTCTTGAGTTGGAAATAAAGTTTAGTTTATTTTGAGTCCCGTCCAGTTCATTTTATTCTAAATTGAGTCCTATCCAGTTCAGTTTATTTTAATGTGAGTCCTGTAGTAAGTTCATCAGCTTACAAGAGGAGACATAGTATTGGAGTAGGAGCAGCTGCTAAATTCAAGTTGGTGCTACACCTACTTCAAGCAGCCCAAATGCCACCTAGCAGAGCAAGCAACCTTTCCGATCTGGATGATCATTTTTCTCATCTGATGCCACAAATTTCATGCCGAATCCAGCTGCCGCTGATTGCATCTAGAAGATCACCTTCCTCATCTGGATGCTGCAGATTTCATGCCAAATTAAGCTGCCGCTGATTGCATCTCAATCATATCTAGAAGATCACCTGCCTCATCTGGACGCCACAGATTTTATGCCAAATTCAGCTACCGATGATTGCATCTAGAAGATCACCTTCCTCATCTGGACTTGCAGATTTCATGCCAAATTTGATTAGGGCACCTTTTTTTCTTTTCTCTTTTCCATATCTGTATTTTCTTGGGCCCAAGTCTCTTGCTCTATAAAAGAGACCCTCTTGTATGAATGATGTATCTTTTATTATTAATCAATCAATCCAAGTTTGAGTTATTGTGATTTTTGTTAATTGGTTCTCTGGTGTTCTTGTTTCCCTCCTTCTGCGCGTGCCAACATCCCAGTCTCAGGAGAAACCCTGGCCGCCACCTTTGTCTTCCAATAGTGGATGCCCAAGAGCCCTTGGCCGGCCTCCCTTTTTCTACTCCTTCCTTGTCTCTTTGCCTCTATTCTAAATTTTCTCTATTATTCTTTAACCCTTGTATGGTGATCTTGCAGATCCCTCAGTAGCCACGAATCCAGGATTCAAGGTGATCGTCATCCAGGTCAGCGGATACTTGGCCGCAGATCCGTGGGCTCAAGGCTTGATCATCTAGGGTGCATCCGCCAGGCAGAGCAACCCCTTCAACACTTTATCTTTCCCCTCTTGCCAGGTACACCCCTCTAATCTACTAGTAACTTTATTGTAGGAGAGCAAGCCCTACCGGGGCTTCTTAGCCTCGGCGGTCCTTTTCCTTATTTTTAGGAATTGTTTCTCGGATTTATTGTGAATTTTTCTGAATCCCTCTTAGGCTATTACTTTGGAAAAATAATCAACTGCAATTATTAATCATTAAAAAAATTACTTGCATGCGATCGGTCCTGCATTATAGAGATTTTGGATCATGTTTGACTCCCGAATCTTGAATTCTCCTTGCACGTGGCCGGCAACCAGCTAGGAGTCGATGTAGACATTCAGCTTCTTGACTTTTAGGTCATGGGCGATTCGAAGTCCGATGAGCAAAGCCTCATACTTGATCTTGTTGTTAGAGACTGAAAAGGAGAAATGAATGCCATACTCGATCAAGACTCCTTTTGGGCTCGTAAAAACCAAACCGCACCATAGTTAGTTGTGTTGGAGGATCCGTCTACATGAAGTAGCCATTGAGCCTCAGTCGCTCCTTGCTCGGAAACCTCCAGCGTTGACCCATCCTCCGGCATTATCAACTCAAGGAGGAAATCTATCAGAACTTGTGCCTTGATGGCAGGGCGAGGCTGATACAGAATGTCATGTTTGCTCAGCTCCATGGCCCACTTTGCCATCCTCCCTGACACTTCTGAACGATGAAGGATCGCTTTGATCGGTTGATCAGTTAGGATTGCCACGGCATGCACTTGAAAGTATGTGCACAGCTTATGCACAGATGTTACCAACGCCAACACATCTTTTCGATCTCGATGTACCTGGTCTCAGCATTCCGAAGTAGCTTGCTGTATAGTAGATCGGCTTTTGGATCTTATTTTCCTCCCAAACCAGCATGGAGTCAACAACATTCTTCGAGATAGCCAGGTACAAGTATAGAAGCTTACCGACTCTCGGACTACTAAGAAGTAGCGGTGAGCCGAGGTACTTTTTGAGATCTTCAAAGGACTTTTGGCAGTCTGGAGTCCACTACAAATTTTTGGCCAAACGAAGTGCCTTGAAGAAGGGGAGGCACTTCTCGGTGGATTAGCAACGAAGTGGTTAAGAGCGCTATTCTTTTGTGAGGCACTGTACCTCCTTGACCGACCTTGGGGGTGCCATCTTCTGAAGAGCCTGAATCTTCTGAGGGTTTGACTCGATGCTCCACTGGGAGACCATGAAGCCCAATAAATTTTTAGAGTTTCCTCTGAAGACGCACTTGATCGGATTCAGCTTTATTTGGTATCTTCTAAGAGTAGCGAAGGTCTCCGTCAGATCAAAGATGTGCTGGGACACTTCCTTGCTCTTTACCAGCATGTCATCGACATACACTTCCATGTTTTGGCCTATCTGATCTTTGAAGACCTTATTGACTAGCCTATGATAGATTGCCCCGATATTTTTAAGCCAAAAGGCATGACTCGGTAGTAATAAATACCTCTATCAATGATGAAGGCTGTCTTTTCCTCATCCTCGAGCGATCCAAATCTATGTAGCCTGAGTAGGCATCCATGAATGTTAGCATCTGATACCCAAGGTAGCATCCACAGCTGATCGATCCTCAGTAAGAAAAAACTATCTTTTGGACAGGCTTATTTGAGGTATGGGATAGTTCACCTCCCGTATGAAGTTCACCTTGAGGAGTTTGTCAACTTCCTCTTCAATGGCCTTTGACTCTCGGGGGCGAAGCTCCTCTTTTTTTGCTTGACTGATCAAAACGTCTCTTCACGTTGAGATGGTGGACAAGAATGTTCGACTGATCCCCGCATATCCAAGGCTGACTAGGCAAAAACGTCAGCATTCTTTCACAAGAAGTCGATCAGTCTTGTCTCGCTTTCCTTCCAGTTGGTACCTGACCCTGATGGTTCGATTAGGCCAAGCCTCGTCGAGCGTCACTTCCTCAAGCTCCTCGACAGGTTCCCCCCTTTGCTTAGCAAGGTCTTCTGAGCATCGCGTCCTTCAACCTCGGGCCTTTGGGATTAAAGGTCGGCAATGAAGCAGTATCGAGTGGCAGCTTGGATTTATCAGATAGTCCCCACCCCCCATTCCATAGGGAACTTCATGGCGAGGTAAGGTATGAAGATTATGGCCCTAAGGGACATTTGCTCAGGCCTGCCGAGGATGGCATTGTACGGTGATCGAAGTTTGGTCACTAGGAAGTCCATATGGAGTGTTGTCGTGCAAGGCCAAGTACCTACCCAAACTGCTAGGGTGATTACTCCTTAGGGCACGATGGTGTCAGTGAACCCCATTAGAGTGGAGTCCACGGGTCGAGATCTTCCACTTTTAGGTTCATTCTCAGGAAAGCATCGAAATACAAATGTTAACTAAGCTTCCACTATCAATCAAAACCCGATGTACATCAAAATTATTCATATTCAAGGATACAACAAGAGCATCATAGTGGGGATATGTATCCCTTGGAGGTCTTCATTCGAGAATGCGAGCCCCTCACATCGGATCCTCTTAGGCAGGTTTTCTCTTCATTTGACCGATCATAGCAATCATGTTGATATTGCCAACAGCCGGTGGGTTCGGTGAAGCTTGTTGTCGAAGCTCTGGTGGAGGCTTTGCCTTATTGTCCGCTTCTGGGGCCCCTTTGTATCACTCCAATCTCCCTTGGTGGATGAGTTGCTCAATCTCCTACCAGAGTTGCCAGCATTCTTTGGTTTCATGGCCATAGTCCCTATAATACCGGTAGTACTTTGTATATCCCTCTGAGCCATATTTCCTTGGAGGGGCCTCGGTCAAGGGAGTTGGCACTCAATTTCCATCAGGATTTAAGCTCGTGGTGCGGTGAGCAGGGTAACTAGTTGAACCTCTGCGCCCATAGTCTTCTGTGCGTTGCCTCGATGGTGGAGCCCTTTAATGGTGAGGTGGGCTCGGGACAAGCCGGTCGGCTTTTATCCGAGCTCTTCTTGTCCTTCTTCTTAGATTGTTCAGCTCGGGTAGACCTTTTGGATTTCTCGATCCTAGTGTATCTATTCGCCAAGATCATCATGTCGGAGAGAATTTTGGGATAGTTTACTTTCATAGCTAGATAAAAGTCTTCCTCCTTTGATACTCTGTCCACTAAGGCAGACATAGCCACCTCATGGTTGAGGTGGTTGACTTCTAGCATGGCTGCATTGAAATGGACTAAAAAGGTTTTTAAAAACTCCCCCTCTCACTGCTTTATTTCAGAGAGGGAGTCGGACCTTCATCGATGGTGGCGGCTGCTGATGAACTGGTTGGTGAATGAGCGACCCAGTTCATCAAATAAGTTGATGGAGCTTGGCTTTAGGGTGCCAAACCATATTCTAGTAGATCCTCGAAGAGTTGAGGGAAAGGCTCGACACATGATCACATCTGAGGCTCCATAGAAAAGCATGGTGGATCAGAAGCTACTCAAATGGTCATCCGGATCGATGGTCCCGTTGTAAGGCTCGAGGGCAAGATGCTTGATGTGTGACGGGACCATCTCTTTCATGATCTTGTCGGTGAAGGGTGGGCCTTGCTTCACCCGTGACTCTAGATGAAACGCATGCTTAACGATGTCCAACTCCAAGCGTATCTCTTGGATTCTCTGCTTCATTGCCTCATTTAGACAGTCGGAGAGGCCGAGTGGGGAGATCGTGGCCGCGGCATTGAGTCATGCCAGGAAGAGATCGGCGATGAGGAGCGGGCCCGATGGGGCTGAGGCAAACTTCTATCTTTGACCTTCTGCAGAATTGGCTCCACTTCCTCCTTGCGGCTGGGTTGCTATGGGAGGCTCATGGCCTTGAGTGGATTAGGTGGGAGAGCTATCGGTTGGACCGGTGTAGTTATTCTACCAGGGTGCTGCTGAGAGGGCAAAGCTGGGGGAAGGACTCTGTAGAGGCTTTGCACTAACTGCGTTAGGGCTTGAACTTGCTGGACTAACGTGCCAAACTAGTCTTGGGTGATAGGCGCAGTCAACGGTGGCGGAGCCTCGATCTGTGGCGGTTGTGAGGATGTCGTATTGTGTGTGGGATCATGCCTTTAAGAGGTGGCTTGATCTGGAGCATCATTGGTTGCTTTCTTATGATGCGCCATTGAGGATATGTCTTTCTGAATTGAACCTTGTCTCCTTGTGTTTAAATTAGAGGGACTTGTGGCCCTTCCTCTAGTGCCAATCTATTGTTGCATATTTTCATTTTTTGGCTTGGGGACGATGCACGTCGGGATCTAGGTAGACCTGCAAAATAGTCTTCAAGTAGAGATCGAAGGGGGTGATCCTTGCAGAAGACCCTTCGATGCCCAAGTCAATGAAAAACCCTTAGCAGCAGATAGAGAGAGAAGGTTATTGAAGAAGGATGCCTCTAGGGTTTCTTGTGGGCTAGAGATGATCAAAGCTTGAAAAGTCCTCCTTAAGGGATCTTGGGACCTAGTATTTGTGCGCTATCGAGATGGTAAGTCGTTACCTAATTTTTTCAGCGCATTTTAGGGAGTTAGCTACCGATAAGGCTGGAATCCCATCGATCATGGAGGGGGTGTTCTATCTGGCCCCTATTTCTGTTTAGGAGGGCTCTGGGATCTTGGTGACCAGTGCGGTTTGTTCTTCAAAACATTCGGCATGATCCGAGCGAGAATACTATTGATCTTAAGGATCCGAGGCTCGGTCATGCCAAGGTATGAAGATGGCTCGCCCTTGCTGAGGTTCGGAAATGATTTGGCCTTGCCGATGTACAAAGATAGCTCGACCTTGCCGAGGTATGGAGATAGCTCGACCCTGCTGAGGTATGAAGATGGCTCAGTCCTACCGAGGTACGGAGATTATAGGTGGCGCAGCTTGTCCTTTTCTGCGATGGGGAGTAACCTCTTCTGAACGCAGTAGTTAGCGAGTTAAAGCCTAGAAGTGGGTCATGTCGCCTGCCACATCTACCAATAGTGCGGTGACGATTTTACCCTGCATCAGAGACGAATGAGAGATAAGATTGCGGAGATCCAAGAATTGATAAAAAAAAGAATGGTGAAGCATATATGAGAAACAATGAGCCTATCAAAACTTGGCCATTTCGGATATCTCATTCTCTTTATTCACGATCACCACACAATGTGGGATGATAATTTTTTCAAATCCATAAAAATTTCATTTGAAACCAAATATAAAGATAAAAAAAATGAATATAAATATGAATATGAAGATACATGGTAATACTCCATTCTACCTCATACCCATTGTATTCATTAATACATTTATTTAATTACTTTTATTTATTAATATAGTTACAAGCTTTTAATTAAAAATTTTACAAGCAACCATGAACCATAATTTTTTTTTATGGATCTAGTCTATTTACTCAACCTAAAATTGAAGTGCAAAAAAAAGAAAAATAACTAATGATTGCTCTAGACCTAAGCCTAAATTTAAAATAAAAAAATAAAAAAATGCACAATGAAAAATAAGATGGGTATAGATATTACATAATTCTCACAAATATGGGTATGAGTAGAAAATTTTATATTTATGGTGAATATGAAGGTGAGCATGGAAATAATTTTTTTTGAAGAGTACTAATATGAATGTACCTTTCTTCATACACAATCTGCTCCATTATCATCCCCACATATGATGATCCTTACCGTCTCCTTCCAATACATCAATTGGTTTAATCGATAAATTCTTTTATGTATCTTAAAAAGAATGATAGAAATATATTCATCCAACTATTGATTATTGTGATATCTTAATTTCAAAAAGTAATAAAATCATCATGTCAATTGGTTTAATTGGTAACATCTTTTAGTATTGATGTCACAAACTTAGATTCAATCCTCACCTTTAACTTCCAAATGATGGAGCTAAGAGAGGAGAGAGATGAATCCATGGCTACAGCATATAGGGCATTGTCTCTTCCAAAATTTGAACCGTTTTGAAACGCTGATTTTAGTCAGTTGTGTCGGACGATCGATTCAACCATCAAGAAAGAGATTGTAAAGCATATATTATTCTTTCTCCATTTCAACCATGATTTTGGAAATCAGATTGAATTGATTGAAAAATTGATCATTAGTAACCTAGTAAAAATTGAAAAACCCTGAGTCGGTTCAATTCTGATTTTTAGACTTTTAATTTTGATAAATAAAATTAAAATTAAAATTTTAAAGTTTCTAAATTTTCATTTCAATTTGCATCTAAAAATAACTTATCATAGTTTTAAAAATATTTTTTATAATTTAATATTATATAATTTTTTTAACAAATATATAAGTTTTTTAAAAAAATTATATTTGATATTTATATTTTATTATTTTTATATTATTAAATTAAAAATTAATTATGATATCATTTGATTCGATCAAATTAATTTATTTAATTAAATTAATTAATTTATGATTTAAATATCAAGACAGTTTATTGTTCGATTTAATTTTAAAAACATTGAATTTTTAACTTATAAGTCTGTCCAGCGGTTGGCTAACGGCCATTTCCACCGGCTGCCAATGGCTGAATGGAGCCTACCTCGTGCTTTGTACATCGCCCGCCGGTGCAGCAAATTCTATATGGGCTATACTATTCTTCTGATTGGTCCACGTGGCTCCTACGTGGATGACCTGATAGGACGGTATGGCTCTGCTTTGATGTTACGTTCTGAACGTGACGGTCATTTAAAGCAGTTCGCCTTTTTTTTAAAATTAGCGTGCGGACGAAAATGCCCTTTCCCTCCATCCTAGCACCATTTTACGTTGAATTTCATCTGTGCAAGAAGAACTCTCTTTCTTCCCGGTCGAAAGGAAATATTCAGCTTCGAGGCTGGAAAACCTGGCTACTGGAGTCTACTGGAGTCTTCAAATATAAAAGTTTATCCAATGAGTTTTTCCTTGCCAAACCTCACGTAGACGTTCGCTTCTCTCTCTGAATTCGGCCAGGTCTGTAATATGGGCCTCAGCTGCCTTCGTTATCTCTTCGTCAATTGCTTTTAAAAGGCTCCTTTTTTCCTCCATCTGCTTGGGAATGCTAGTCATGTTTCTCGAGACTCCCATTTGATCTTCGAAAGTAATGACAGGAAAACAGAGAGAATCCCCGCGACACCCTACTTCAAATTCGGCCGAAAATCCTTTGCGACACCCCAGTGGAAAGTTCACGACACCCTAGCTTTAAGGCGACGACACCCGTCGTTAGAACTGACCACGGAGAGAATCCCCGCAACACCCAGGAGGATTGGATTTCGACCGAAACTCCTTCGCGACACCCAGTGGAAACCTCACGACACCCTAGCTTTAAGGCGACGACACCCATCCTTAAACTGACCACGGAGAGAATCCCCGTGACACCCCAGGAGGATTGGATTTCGGCCGAAAATCCTTCCTACGCCCTCGCTCTGAGAGTCCGGTCGACAGAAATATTTCAGCTTCGAGGCTGGAAAACCTGGCAACTGGAGTCTACTGGAGTCTTCAAATATAAAGTTTATCCAATGAGTTTTTCCTTGCCAAAACCTCACATAGACGTTCGCTTCTCTCTCTGAATTCGGCCAGGTCTATAATATGGGCCTCAGCTGCCTTCGTTATCTCTTCGTCAATTGCTTTTAAAAGGCTCCTTTTTCCTCCATCTGCTTGGGAATGCTAGTCATGTTTCTCGAGACTCCCATTTGATCTTCGAAAGTAATGACAGAAAAACAGAGAGAATCCCCGCGACACCCTACTCAAATTCGGCCGAAAATCCTTCACGACACCCGTGGAAGTTCACGACACCCTAGCTTTAAGGCGACGACACCCGTCGTTAGAACTGACCACGGAGAGAATCCCACGACACCCTTGTCGAATTCGGCCGAAACTCCTTCGCGACACCCCAGTTGAAATCCCACGACACCCTAGCTTTAGGGCGACGACACCCGTGCTTAGAACTGACCGCAAGAGAATCCGGCGACACCCTACAAATTTGGCCAAAACTCCTTCGAGACACCCCAGTTGAAAGCTCACGACACCCTAGCTTTAAGGCGATGACACCCGTCTTAGAACTGACCACGGTGAGAATCCCCGCGACACCCCTAGTTCGAATTCGGCCGTAAACTCCTTCGCGACACCAAGTTGAAATCCCATGACACCCTAGCTTTAGGGCGACAACACCCGTGCTTACAAATGACCACATAGAGAGTCTTCGGCGACACCCTAGTTCTAATTCGGACGAAAATCATTCGCGACACCCCAGTTGAAATATCACGACACCCTAGCTTAAGGAGACAACACCCGTGCTTAGAACTGACCACGGAGAGAATCCCGCGACACCCTAGTTCAAATTCGGCCAAACTCCTTTGACACCCCAGTTGAAATCCACGACACCCTAGCTTTAGGGCGACGACACCCGTGCTTACAACTGACCACATAGAGAATCTTCGCGACACCCTAGTCGAATTCGGTCGTAAATCCTTCGCGACACCCAGTTAAAATCTCACGACACCCTAGCTCTAAGGAGACGACACCCGTGCTTAAAACTGACCACGGAGATAATCCCAGCGACACCCTAGTTCGAATTCGGCCGTAAATCCTTCGCGACACCCCAGTTTATGGTTCTTGATGCACAAGAATAATCGTTGCGAGCAGGGTGTCCTGATGTACTCATATGTCTGCCTTCGTATGTTTTCGCCTTTCGGGTGTCTCCGCGCAAGAGGTAGGGAGTCGTTAGCCAAGAGCTGGGGTGTCGTCGCGCTAAAATCTTCGGTGTCGATTCGCGAGTACTGGGATGTCGTAGGTTTCGCCTTTCGGGTGTCGCCGCACAAGAGCTAGGGTGTCGTTATCCAAGAGCTGGGGTGTCGTCGCGCTAAAATCTTCGGTGTCGGTTCGCGAGTACTGGGATGTCGTAGGTTTCCGCCTTTCGGGTGTCGCGCGCAAGAGCTAGGGTGTCGTTACCAAGAGCTGGGGTGTCGTCGCGCTAAAATCTTCGGTGTCGGTTCGCGAGTACTGGGATGTCGTAGGTTTCCGCCTTTCGGGTGTCGCCGCGCAAGAGCTAGGGTGTCGTTAAAGAGCTGGGGTGTCGTCGCGCTAAAATCTTCGGTGTCGGTTCGCGAGTACTGGGATGTCGTAGGTTTCCGCCTTTCGGGTGTCGCCGCGCAAGAGCTAGGGTGTCGTGAGCTGGGGTGTCGTCGCGCTAAAATCTTCGGTGTCGGTTCGCAAGTACTGGGATGTCGTAGGTTTCCGCCTTTCGGGTGTCGCCGCGCAAGAGCTAGGTGTCGTTATCCAAGAGCTGGGGTGTCATCGCGCTAAAATCTTCGGTGTCGGTTCGCGAGTACTGGGATGTCGTAGGTTTCCGCCTTTCGGGTGTCGCCGCGCAAGAGCTAGGGGTCGTTAGCCAAGAGCTGGGGTGTCGTCGCGCTAAAATCTTCGGTGTCGGTTCGCGAGTACTGGGATGTCAGGTTTCCGCCTTTCGGGTGTCGCCGCGCAAGAGCTAGGGTGTCGTTAGAGCTGGGTGTCGCGCAAAAATCTTCGGTGTCGTTTCGCGAGTACTGGGATGTCGTAGGTTTCCGCCTTTCGGGTGTCGCCGCGAGAGCTAGGGTGTCGTTATCCAAGAGCTGGGGTGTCGTCGCGCTAAAATCTTCGGTGTCGGTTCGCGAGTACTGGGATGTCGTAGGTTTCCGCTTTCGGGTGTCGCCGCGCAAGAGCTAGGGTGTCGTCTTCGGTGTCGTTTGCGAGTACTGGGATGTCGTAGGTTTCCGCCTTTCGGGTGTCGCCGCGCAAGAGCTAGGGTGTCGTTATCCAAGAGCTGGGGTGTCGTCGCGCTAAAATCTTCGGTGTCGGTTCGCGAGTACTGGGATGTCGTAGGTTTCCGCCTTTCGGGTGTCGCCGCGCAAGAGCTAGGGTGTCGTTATCCAAGAGCTGGGGTGTCGTCGCGCTAAAATCTTCGGTGTCGGTTCGCGAGTACTGGGATGTCGTAGGTTTCCGCCTTTCGGGTGTCGCCGCGCAAGAGCTAGGGTCGTTACCAGAGCTGGGTGTCGTCGCGCTAAAATCTTCGGTGTCGTTCGCGAGTACTGGGATGTCGTAGGTTTCCGCCTTTCGGGTGTCGCCGCGCAAGAGCTAGGGTGTCGTTATCCAAGAGCTGGGGTGTCGTCGTGCTAAAATCTTCGGTGTCGGTTCGCGAGTACTGGGATGTCGTAGGTTTCCGCCTTTCGGGTGTCGCCGCGCAAGAGCTAGGTGTCGTGAGCTGGGGTGTCGTCGCGCTAAAATCTTCGGTGTCGTTTCGCGAGTACTGGGATGTCGTAGGTTTCGCCTTTCGGGTGTCGCCGCGCAAGAGCTAGGGTGTCGTTAGCCAAGAGCTGGGGTGTCGTCGCGCTAAAATCTTCGGTGTCGGTTCGCGAGTACTGGGATGTCGTAGGTTTCCGCCTTTCGGGTGTCGCCGCGCAAGAGCTAGGGTGTCGAGCTGGGTGTCGTCGTGCTAAAAGCACTTCATTTTACTGAAATAGACACCCTATTTTGAAAGCACTTCATTTGCGACCAAGCCACCCTAATTCAAAAGTTACGACACCCGTGTTTTATATATGCTCTTGTGTAAGTTGACTCAATACATAAGCATCAAATTCGTCCATCAAAGTTTCGGAAGGCGGAACAATTCTCTCCAGGTCCTCTTCAGTATTAATAGACTGCAAACAAGTCTGCCTGATGCTTGAAGCAGCTCTTTCCTTGACCTGATTTTTCCTTGATCTTTTTGACTTCTTCTCGACTCCACTCTTTAATCTGTTCTCTCTCGGGCGACCTTTCGTCCTAATTTGTTCAGGATCTTGAATTACAAGCTCTGTACGTGGTTTAGCTGCGCAGTTGGCATCCACGGCAATTTTGAATATAGGTGTTAGACCATCCATCACTACATTAAATGCATCTTCAGACATGGAGGCTATCTCTGCGAGCTTCGTCATCCGATGACTCAGCAAACTATATCTACAATCATTAACATAATATAACGAACAAATATTAAGACATTTCAATTAAAAAATTGTCACTGCGTACCGTGAGTTTCGTGTGCTTTTATCATAACCCTCAGTATTGTCGAATTCGTCGAATTGGTATTTCATGTCCTTGCACCATCTCTTCAAGAAGTATTTATCTGGTAAACGAAATACGTCACTTTGATGAAGAAAACAGGGCATGCCTACACAGGTACCCCTTTGAAAGGATCGGCATGGCATTGGACATCCTCAATATTTCTATCGTATGACACGATATAATCTTTGATCATCTCCTTGCCATTCCATCGACTTCAATCCTTTCATACGACTTTACGGAATATAAACAACTGTTGCCAGCTTCCTTGATCAATTTTGTATTTGATGCAGCCATTTCAAGGATCTCATTCTGAAATTTTTTGAAAATGCGCCTTGTATACCTTCCTGCAGCTTGTCTCTCAAAAGGTGATGATGTCTTTAGGAAAGCAATCGTTTGCAACGTCCTATTATCTTCCTCATTTTCGGCCTCGTATCTTTTTTCCAAGGCATCTTCGTACTTACTTATGAACTCCGTTAGTGTTGTCTTCGAATTTATAAACCCATCGAAGAAGTGATTAATGCCCTCGCTCCTTTGTGAAGATGACATCCCTGTTCAAAATTTTGTCAACAAAAAAAAAGCGTTTAACGCGAACATGAACCAAAGACAATGACATACAAACCTGCGAAGAATGTATCCTTTAGGTAAACTGGGACCCATTTATCCCGACATTCGTAAAGGACATTGAACCAATCTATAGACTTGCATTCTTTATATTTCTCCATAACATGTGCCCACCTTTCCTCGAATGACTGTATGGTCAATGAATCATATATCGCCTCATCGAAATCAACCATAAACTTGGGATTTGCCGTGCAAATGTGGCCAATCTTTTCAGGTATCTTCTTCAATATATGCCAAAGACAAAATCGATGTGGTGTAGGAAAAACTTCTTTGACAGCAGCCTCGATTGCCTTATCTTGGTCAGTTATGGCAATAGGTGCTTGACCACCATTTGCATCCAGCCAAGTCTGAAAAACCCATTTATATGTCTCAGTACTCTCATCAGACAACAATGCGCATCCAAGCAAGGTGGACTGTCCATGATGGTTGACCCCAACGAATGGACAAAAAGGCATTTGATATCTGTTTGTCAAGTACGTTGAGTCAAAGCTTAGAACATCACCGAAGTATGTGCATGCCAATCTTGACCTTGGATGAATCCAGAAGACAGACCTCAGATGACCATTATCATTGAGGTCTAAGGAATAGAAGAAATTGGGATTTCTGAGTTGCATTTCGGCGAAATGAATTACCATCGACTGAGCATCTCCTTCTTTCAGCTTAGACTGACGTTCGCGACAAATGAAGTTACGAGCATCCTTCTCGGTGAAATCCAATTGTCTTCTGCCCCCTTTTCTCCTTGCTATGGCAGAGTATATCTGAGTCGTCGGAACATTCACGGCATGTAAATTGCTGATCTCTGCCTTCTCTGGTGTGCTGATCCTCCTATGCGACCGTAGATAACCAGTTGATGTTATGGACATCCCATGGTTATGTTCTAGAGAAACCTCATCCAATATCCACTTACCACTTGTAGCATTCAGTCTTGCTTTTATGGATGCCATACAATCAACTTTCCCAGTATCCCTATGATTCATACTCTTCTCTGATTTTCTAGATTTTCCTTGCCTCCAACACGCCAGGTGCTTGAAGCAAAGTTGTTTTTTGTTGTTGGCCCTGCTACACACTGTTGTGATTCCAAAACCAACTCGTTTCGCGTATCCATTGTAGAACGTATATACATCATCTGCTGAATTGAATTCCATCCCAGTTTGAGGAACTACAATATCATCCACTGCATTTGGAGCGACGGGTGAAGGTGCACGGCCGGGAGTGTTATCGATTTCTTTCCGATCTACAATTTCAGCATCAACTGTGAAAATATAGGCACGCAGTCATGAACAATGATATCCATAGATTTAGTTGTCAATATATGCTGACAAAGGATTAGGATTTAGGACACGAAGGTTAAAACAATACGACACCCCAGTTATCATCTCACGACACCCTAGCTTTAAGGCGACGACACCCGTGGGTTCACTGTTAATGCACGGGTGTCGTCGCCTTAAAGCTAGGGTGTCGTGAGCTCGAAGGAGTTTCGGCCGAAATCCAATTCTCCCTGGGGTGTCGCGGGGATTCTCCGCGCGGTCAGTTCTAAGCACGGGTGTCGTAGCATTGGTGCTGGGGTGTCATGAGATTTCAACTGGGGTGTCACGAAGGAGTTTCGGCCGAATTCGACAAGGGGTCGGGGGTTCTCTCCGTGATCAGTTCTAAGCACGGGTGTCGTCGCCTTAAAGCTAGGGTGTCGTGAGCTTTCAACAGGGGTGTCTCGAAGGAGTTTCGGCCGAAATGGGGTGTCGCGGGATTCTTCAGTTCTAAGCACGGGTGTCGTCGGCCGTGAGCTTTCAACAGGGGTGTCTCGAAGGAGTTTCGGCCGAAATCCAATTCTCCTGGGGTGTCGCGGGGATTCTCTCCGTGGTCAGTTCTAAGCACGGGTGTCGTAGCATTGATGCTAGGGTGTCGTGAGGTTTCAAGTGGGGTGTCGCGAAGGAGTTTCGGCCGAAATCCAAATCATCCTTGGGTGTCGTGAATTTTCTCTTGGGACGACGTAAAACTTACTACGGTTGGCTTCCCGAAACTCTCTTCTGTTCCCCATCCCTCGAAACTCAACGAGGGGGGGGCGCACCGATTCGATTCCTGTGAACCGCCCACTGAGATGGTGGCGCGTGGCAATCGAAACACCCGCCAGGAGTACCTTAAATATGGATGGGGGAATGCCATCGTTAATCACCTTTTCAGCTGATCTTCCAAACTTTTTTGATACTGAGATGGCTTCTAGAGGCGAGGGGCGATCTACTGGCACCCATGGGAGCCGCCGCACAACGGTCACCATCGATGCGGAGGTCTATGCGGAGTCGCTCGCAATCAGCGAGCGACTCAACAAGGCGGCCGAGCAATACATGGCCGTTTCAATGAGAAGATCGAGGTCCTGCGTCGGGCCAACAGCCGGCTGGAGGGGCAAGTAGCGTCCCTCCAGCGCCAGATCGCCGAGGCAGCGACCGAAGGAGATGACAAGCCCCAGTGAGGGCTCATGTACTTTTTTCTTTTCTTTTTGATGAATAAAAAAAATTTTAGTAACTTGGGTGTCGCGGGCCTTCTCGCCGTGGTCAGTTCTAAGCACGGGTGTCGTCAGATGAGAGCTAGGGTGTCGTGAATTTCAACTGGGGTGTCGCGAACGACGACAGCACCGACTCAGGCTGTTAACGACACCCCAGTTCTCATCTTACGACACCCTAGCTTTTAGGCGACGACACCGATGACGTGACTGTTAAAGCGGGGTGCGGGGATTGTTCTCCATACGGGGTGTCGCGGGCCTGCTCTCCAGCGTCGTTTATAAGCACGACACACCCTTTATAGCATTTAAAGACACCCCATAGAACAAGCTACGACACCCCGGAAAGCAACATACGAAGATCGCAAAGGTTATAAGCATGGGTGTCGTAGCGTTGTAACTACGGTATCGCGAGGCTTTTCTCCAGCTTCGTTTGGAGCACGGGTGTCCTAGGCTTGTAACTACGGTGTCTGTCGCAGGAGGGGTTTGGAGCACGGGTGTCCTAGGCTTGTAACTACGGTGTCTTAACAGTATGGAGCGACGACACTAGAGCTATATGGACAGAAAATAATGGGGAATATAGGCCGAACCACTCTGACGACATTCATGAGGTATAACATCCTAGTTAAAAGAGTATGACATTCGTGCTTACAAAACAGTAAACTCTAAACAGTTATGACTCCCAGAATGTCATAACTATTTTGTTCTAAGGAAGTTACCCGCGCATTAAACGGTCACGCATTAACTAACTCTAACCAGAAAAAACTGTTGGTGTAATAAAGGAGCTTTAGAAAGAAGTGGGAAGAAAGACTTTTTACTTTGTGCTGCGGATGACATTTCCTCCAGAAGTTTTTGTACAAAGACTCCAGTACTCCAGTAGCCAGGTTTTCCAGCCTCGAAGCTGAAATATTTTCTTTCGACCGGGAAGAAAGAGAGTTCTTCTTGCACAGATGAAATACAACGTAAAATGGCGCTAGGATGAGGGAAAGGACATTTTCGTCCGTATGTTAATTTAAAAAAAAAGTAAACTGCTTTAAATGACCGTGACGTTTAGAATGTAAGAGTCATGTGGACCAATCAAAAGATACAAAATCTTTTCCCGTATTAAATCGCAGTCCCTCAGCCCTCTCGGGCCCGACCCAAAGCCCGCTCTTGGCTCACGTCCGGCCGCCCGCTTTCTTCATCCCTCCGAACGTCAAGAGCTGTCCTTTTATCGTCCTCTCGCCGGCGGCGATCGAGCGTGCCCTCGGAACTCTCCTAAAAGGAATCCACCCCTCGCCGGCGAGTATGGATTCGTTGGACCACCGCCACCTCGCCAGCCGATCCAGGTACGATTACCGCTCCCCTCTTCCAGTACCTCGGCCCCAGTTACTACCCCACCCCCGCCTCCACCTTCACCACCCTCCCTTCCTTCTTCCACCGCCTTTGCCCCGGCACCACAGGCCGGACCATGGCCATGACCACCACCTCCCAGACGACGGGCGCCTCTATTTTCCTTGCAGCCGCCCCTCCCTAGGGTTTTTGACCGTCCGGTCTTCTCCGAGGGGCAACATGCACTTGTCTGTCCGCAGGGAGACTTTCGCCAGGAACCCTGGGAGGGCGGCGGCTTCAGTTCAATAGATTTAGGGGTTTTGATGATAGGCCTCAATATATCCATTTGCAATGGGAGCAAGGGGCGAGGCAGGGCCTTCCGCCCTCCTATAGGGACGGTTCTTACCCTATGGAGAACGCCGGCGCCGCTCTTGCCGGTTGCAAGGGGTTGCGATGGGTCCAAAAGTGTGATTTTGCGGAGGGTTCGCTAGGGTTGTGGGATGGTCAAGGTGGGCACCGGCGTGATCTGGTGTTTGAATCGGCGCCGCCTACATCTCCTCTGGCCCCGGTGCCTACCTCGTGTCCTACGAGTTTGAAGAATTTTTTCGTCCCGGATAGAAGGGCAGATACTGAATCTATTATAGAATGACGGCTTCCACCGCCAACCTTGACGCTTTCTTCTGACCATTCTTATTCTGATAGAAATGTATCTGAAAATAATTCAAATCTAGTCTTTTTGATACTATTGGATCATTGAGGAAGCTCTTAAACAGATACTTCTTTTACTAAACAGGTAATGAGACTGCACCAATAGAATTAGACGATCTAATTTGTCGGTGAAGTTTAGGAAATCGACTTGGTGGGCAAGCAGCAGTACATAAACAGCTGAGGCGCTTGGTAAAATAAAATAAATAAATTGTAAGAAAACAACGCACTAAGAGGTGAGGAGGAAGCATGTCGCTTGTGGACTATGACACCTCTTCAGAAGAAGAAGAAGAAGAAGCGATTGAAGAAGAAGATGAAGATGAAGAAGAGAAGAAAAAGCGAGTTGAATACAGTGAATCACCTTCTGCTCCACCACCACCTCAGCCACCGCTCCAGAACGAGTAATCAATTGTTTCTCACCTTTTTTTTTTTTTTTTTTTTCCTTTCTTAAATTATCCTCTTCTTTTATCAGTGCAATGCAATGCTTATAACTGTGATTTCAGCTTGTTGCTTTGTTTTTTTTGTTTTGGGTGGGGGGTGGTATTAATTTCCACACCATATGAATCCTGGGAGTTCAACTTATGTTTGTTTATTAAGATTTTGATAGGACCTTGGCTTTTTCTGCAGATTTATCTATCATATTTTTTTATTTTTCCCAATTTTGAGGGTGAAGTTCATCAAATTAGATTTTGTGGAAATTTAGAACCCAGTGATCCTATGTCAGTATCATTAAAACAGTGTTATAACTAGAAAAATTTATTGGCTGTATTGCTGGAATTTTTTAGGAATGGAAGTAAATTCTTTTTCCCCTCACGTTTGAACTTTGAATTGGATGCCTAATGCATGAAATTGGGTATGAACAGTCACTCCAAACTAGGCCATATGAGAAGGCGGGTCCCAAGGAGAGATGTTTTTGTCTTTGCAGCTAAATTGTGGTTGTCAAGGACACATGGATGCTATCAAGAGTCTATTTGGATGTCCAATTGTCTTAACTGTGCGACATATCTTCCTTTGAGTGATGTAGGAAGAAACCAAGAGAAAGGATACAGACATCCAAGGTGTCAAGGATGTCTCTAGATTCCATAGTTCTAAGATTTCTAAAGGTCTGAAATCTATCTTTTTAATTGGGTACCCCAGAAAATTCAGGAATGGGAAAGGAATGGCCTCTACTAATTTATTGGATTTCTGTCTCCCATCAACTCCACCTATGTGGTTGATATTTAATATATGAGGCGATTGGGTGCCCACTCCAAAGTTTATGAAGAGGGAAAGTTATTTGAAAATTATGTTGAGGCAAAGAAAGACTAAGGGCATGTTCAGTTGTGAAACACCAAGTGTTTTCAGGAAAATTCTTTCATGGAAAATAGAAAACAGGATTTTGACTTTTAAATCGAATTTGTTTCAAATAGAAAACTAGGGAATTGTGTTTTCCTATTTAATAAATGTATACTAAGTCTAAAAAGTATCTTTGGATTATTTTTCTTTCAAAATAAAATAGTATTTTTCTGTATTTTTTAACACTATCTCTTTATCCTCCATCACTCTCACCTCCAACTATCCTTCACCATCCACCACTAGCAATGCTAGGACCAGCACTACCATCATACTACCACTATCACCATACATCCATTACGTGACATCAATGCTATAACTTCTACCGCTATTACCATACGTCCACCATTGCCATCCTCCTTCTTTACCTTATATTGACATCATCATCGTATCTTTACTATACCCAACACCTTTCACCATCACTATCGCTGCCATTATACCTCTACCACTCACCATCACTGCCACCATACTTGCACTATCCACTATTATATCTCTATCACTCACTACCACCTCCATGTATGCTTCACCATCGATCACCATCACCACCATAACCACAGCCATGCCACCACTACATCACCAAGCCACAACCATCATGGCCACCACCCTTCACCACCTCCATCACCATATCTCCATCGTCACCACCACCTCTACCACCCACCATCATCACCACCATTATTATCTCACCACTCACTTTACCATCCACCACTATGCATCCACCATCCACTGCCACAGCCACTGTCATAGGGCCAATTTTCTTGACTAAAATTTTTCTTGGTCACGGCCTTGTGCAGTGCTAGACTTCTTCGAATCCAGCCAGCCTATCCCACTCAAGACAAGAATTAAAGGTAACTTCATTATAAATTCTCAAGATACATGCACATTCTCGAGCTGTCCAAGGTCTTTACCCAAATGGTGTGTCTTGTGCCGAAAGGCATCAGGACTACATATAAGCCTTGCGGTGGACAGTTCCCCCAACCGCTGGGAATTTTAAACTTCTAGGCAACCGAAACCCCGCCCAGGCCTTCGGCCAGCCACGCGCCCAACCGTCTGAGCCACGCGCATGCCTATGCCTTGCATTTGCGCTCCGAGCAACGGTCCGCTAAGTCATCCGACCGTGTGAGCCACGCGCCCATCCAAGCCTTGCGTCCACGCTCCGAGCAACGGTCCGCGCTAAGTCATTCGATCGTGTGAGCCACGCGCCCATCTATGCCTTGCGTTTGCGCTCCGAGCAACGGTCCGCCAAGCCATCCGCCACGTCATCCGACCTTTGCCACATCACGGTCCCATCTTTGCCATGTGGACTTCATGGCCATCCCTTGCTGGCACAAGGAATGCCAAGGCCACGCCCATTCGGAGCTGGCCATGCCCAAGACCCATCCTTGCCTTGGAGCATCCTACGAGTACCTTCCCTCAATATTCTTGCGCAGCCTCCAGCCTTCTGCCATCTCGAGGGTTTCAGCAATCTGAGCAGCATTGTGGCTTGGGCCCCTAACCCTGTGCGCTCCGGCCCAGCATTTTTCACGCGCAGCCATGGCCCGGCGCAGCCATGGCGCGCGCCCAAACCTTCCGCACGACCTAGATCCTGCACGGCCATGGCGCGCTGGCGGCGGCCAAGGTGCTGCACGGCCTTGGCGCGCGCGCGGCCAAGGCCCACGCGGCCAAGATGCTGCATGGCCCTGGGCGCACGTGGCCAAGGCCGGCGCGGCCGTGGCCCTGCGCAACCAAGGGCGCGCACGGCCATGGCCCTGCGCGGCCAAGGCTCTGCGCGGCCAAGGCGCGCGCGGCCATGTCCCTGCGCAGCTAAAGCCCCTCCATGCGGCTAAGTCTTGGCTTGGCCATCAACCTCACGTCGCGGCCACTCTGCCCTCTGGCCCACATCGCCAACTCGGCGCGGTTCAAACTGGGTTTGACAAACCTCCCCCACTAGAAGAGCCCGATGCCCTCGGAGGGATATTTGCTAGGTACTTGTCAATGTCATTTTTGAACTGCCATAGATTTGCCTCATTTTTCCAACTCGCTTCACCTTCTGATTCACCCTTCCAATGAACCAGATATTCTGTCCGCCGATTCTTTTTACCGTGGCTTAAAGTCCATGATCCAAAATCTTCTGAATCTCCTTTTCATACTGTACTCGCACAGTAGGAGGAGCATGTTGTTCATGCACCCGAGAAGGATCAGCACTTGGATAATAAGGCTTCAGAAAATTCACATGGAAAGTGGGATGCACTTTCAATCTGTCGGGCAACCGCAACTTATAGGCTACATTTCCAACCCGTTTGACAACTTCAAACGGACCATCGTATTGTGGGATTAATCCTCGATGTGCATTCTTTCGGCTAATCCTTTTCCAAATTTGTGGGGTCAATTTCAACATGACTTGATCCGCCACATTGAACTCTAAGGGTCGGTGTCCCCGATCAGCATACTTCTTCATCCATTTGGCAGCCTTGTACAGGCCGTCCTATGCCTCATCTAACATCTCCTGTTGGTCTTTGGCAAACCGATAGGCAGCAGGACACAGACCCCCTTTCTTCTGTAAGGCAACTTCTTGAGGTGTAAGGGGCTGTCGTCCAGTAGCCAACTCAAAGGGACTAAACCTTGTTGCAAAAGACCGATGCAAATTGTAACAGAACTGAGCAGAGTCAAGTAACTTTACCCAATTTCGTTGATTTGCAGAGGCATAATGCCGAAGGTATTCCTCTAATAGAGCATTCACCGTTCAGTCTGGCCATCAGTCTGAGGGTGATTAGCAGTAGAGAATTTCAACTCCGATCCTGCCATTAAAAAAAAAATAAGTTCAGAATCTTCCCGTGAACCAAGCATTCCGATCGCTGATAATTTCTGCAGGTAACCCAAAGTTTTTCACCACATTTCGAAAGAATAAATCTGCAGCCACCCCTGCAGGACATTCTGTTGTTGTTGGATAAAGACAGCATACTTAGAAAAGTGATCCACCAACACCAGGATGGATGACAGGCCATCAACCTTTGGAAATCCGCCAATGAAATCCATAACACAGAAATCCAAGGCTTTTCTACAATTGGAAGAGGTTGCAGCAAGCCTGCTTCCTTTCGCCTTTCCACCTTGTCTTGTTGGCAGATAAGACAAGATTTGACATAAGCTTCAATGTCTTGCTCCATCCTTGGCCAAATGAAGGAGCGAGATAAGAGAGCCATCATGGGCTCTCTGCTTGGATGACTAGCCCATTGAGGGTCATGAGTTTCCCTCAATAACTGGATCCGCAATCCTCCACCTTGAGAAACATAGGCACGACCGCCTTTCGCCATTAAAAGACCGCCTTCTAGCCAATATCGCCGAGTCTCACCATCTCGGACTTATTGAAGTAGCCTCTGATATCCCACATCCGACTGAGCCACCTCCCGGATCTTATCAGAAAAATCTGCTTCAATTTGAGAGATAGGAGCAACTATCTCTTGGACACCTCTCCTACTCAAGTCATCCACAACCTGGTTATGCTTCCCAGGTTTATGCTCCCAATGAAAGTCATACTCTGCAAGAAATTCTTGCCACCGCGCCTACTTTGGAGATAACTTCTGGGTCAAGAAGAAAGTATTGGCCGCATTATCAGTCTTCACCACGAACTTGGTGCCCATCAAGTAAACTCTCCAAGTTCGCAGGCAATGCACCACCGCTAACATTTCTTTCTCATGGGCAGGATATCTTTGCTCAACATCCTTGAGTTTCCAACTCTCAAAGGCAACCGAATGTCCATCTTGTACCAAAATTCTTCCAACAGCCACATCAGAAGCATCTATGTGGACTTCAAAAGGTTTGGCAAAATCAGGCAATTGCAACACCGGTTCTGAAGAAATGGCCACCTTGATGTCATCAAAAGCCTTCTGACACCTATCAGTCCACTGCCAAGATTGGTCTTTCTCTAGAAGATCCGTTAGAGGCGAGACTTTTCTTGAGTAGCCTGCTACAAATTTTCTGTAATAGTTGGCTAGCCCAAGAAAACTTCTCAACTCTGTCACTTGCTAGTATTGGCCATTCAGTGATGGCCTGCACCTTCCTTGGATCCATCCGTACTATTCTATTGCCCACAAGATGTCCAAGGAACTTGATCTCTCCGAGGCAAAACTCACATTTCTCCTTCTTTACATAAAGATCATTATCCCTCAGCCGAGCAAACACCTGCCCTAAGTATTTCAAGTGATCCTCAAAGGACTCACTGTACACAACAATATCATCCAAGTAGACCACAACAAACTTATCGATATAGTCATGAAACATATTGTTCATTAGATTGCAAAAGGTAGCAGGGGCATTGGTCAAGCCAAATGGCATGACAAGAAATTCAAAAGATCCATATCGAGTGACCATAGTAGTCTTTGGTTCATCCCCTTCAGCAATGCGGACTTGCCAATATCCTGATCGCAGGTCCAACTTGGTAAAATGAGTAGCCTTGGACAAACAATCAAATAAGTCAGCAATAAGCGGCACTAGATACTTATTCTTGATAGTGACCTTGTTCAGGCCTCTATAGTCAACACAGAGTCGAAGAGAGCCATCCTGCTTCTCTTGAAACAGCACCGGAGCACCGAAAGGGCTTTCGAAGGTAGGATCTTTCCAGAATCCAGCAATTCGCCCAACTGCTGCTTCAATTCAGCTAACTCCTTAGGCGACATTCGTTAGGGAACCTTGGCAGGAGGTCTGGTGCCCGGCACCAATTCGATGTGATGATCCACGCTTCGCTGAGGTGGGAGCCCCTTAGGCAGATCAGGGGGCATAACGTCTTTGAACTCCTGCAGAATTACAGCCACCTCCTTTGGCACCTCCGCCATTTCCTTTGGTCCTTCCTCCATAATCGCAACGAGGTAAGTACCTTGGCCCTTTTTGTATCCACGGGCTAATTGTCTTGCGGAGATAAACTCCACTTTACGAACAGGATCCCTCCTTTGCCCAGTAACAAAGCAAGGTTTCTTCTCATCTCCAATGAGAATTCCATCCATATGTGGAATTATGGCTACTACTTTGGCGCCTATGAAAAAGTTATTGCCAAGGATGACTTCAAAGTCATCCAAGGGCACCACCATCAGATCCAATCGGCCTTTCCACTCGCCGATGAAAAACTTGACATCAAAGGCCATGCCCTTCACGGCCTGTGCTTGGGAATTCACCGCCTTGATTCGGCTTGAGTGCTTAGACACTTTCAAGCCTAAAGGATTCACCATCTTCTCAGCAACAAAGTTATCGGTGGCACCAGTGTCTATCATGGACAAGACACGGTGCCCATTCACTTCAGTCTAGACAAACATCAATTGGGGTCTATCCGTTGTTGTCTCCTCGGCTTGCAGAACATTGAGTATTTGTAGAGGAGCAACACGTTCAGGGCCTTCCGAATCTGAATCACTCTCCTCAGCGATGAGAGCATTCAGTTTCCCCTCTTTGGACAATCTTTGAAATAATGGGGGCCATTGCAGATATAGCAATCCGGATGGGGAGTCTTCCCTTTGTCCTTCTTTAATGAAGAGCCATCCTCCTTGGCCTTCATCTTAGCCTTCCCGAAGTCCTCTTTCTTCCCACCAACATCTTTTGGTTTCAAAGTCTTCTTAGAGAACTTATTGGTGGGGCAGGACTTCTTTGAAGGGCATGGTGGAGGCTTGATAACTCGGATGTCCACCAGTCGCTCTGCAACAGTCAATGCAGCAGACAAGTTAGTCACTCCTTGTCTCCGCAATTCCAACTAGCCCAAGGTTGGAGGCCAGATAAGAAGTTAAACAACTTATCTGCCTCAGACATGTCTTTGATATCCAACATGAGAGAACTGAACGCCTTCATGTAGTCTCTCACGTTGCCCTCTTGTTTCAGTTTCTTTAGGGCATCCCTGGCAACCCAAGAAGTGTTGCAGGAAAGGAATTGCTCCTTCAGTTCTTGCTTCAAGGCCTCCTAGGTTTGGATCTCGGGCCGCCCGAGGTCATTGGTCCGTGTTTGCCACTACAGTTTGGTATCCTCCGTTAGATAGGTGCAAGTGATAGGCACCATCTCCTCCTTCAAGACACGAGCAGCCTTAAAATACTGCTCCATATCCCAAAGGAAGTTTTCCAACTCCTTGGCACTCCGAGTGCCATTGTAAGTGTAGGGATCACGGACCTTCATTTTGCTCCTTCCATTACCCTGAGAACGGGTTGGCACCGCCAACTTGAGAAGTCGAATATCCGATACCATCTTGTCCATCCGAAGTTGGGCAGCAGCCACTACCTCTTGAAGCATCAGCATTGTTGCTTGCAAAGCTTCTGTCTGCATTCACAAAGGAGATGCTTCCTCCGCTTGAGGCAACCCGATCATTGCCTCTAGACGAGACATCCTTTCCCTCAAAGCCTCCATGTTGCCGGCCACTAGCATCAAGAATCCTTCCGAAGAGCCGAGAACTGGGCTATGATACCACTGTCACAGGGTCGATTTTCTTGACTAATTTTTTCTTGGTCACGGCCTTGTGCGGCACTAGACTTCTCCGAATCTAGCTAGCCTATCCCACTCAAGACAAGAAGTAAAGGTAACTTCGTTATAAATTCTTAAGATACATGCACACACTCAACCTGCCCAAGGTCTTTGCCCAAATGGTCTTGTGCCGAAAGGCATCAGGGCTACATATAAGCCTTGCAGTGGACAGTTCCCCCAACCATTGGGAATTTTGAAATCCTAGGCAGTCGAAACCCTGCTCAGGCCTTCGGCCAGCCACGCGCCCAACCGTTTGAGCCACGCGCATGCCCGTGCCTTGCGTCCGCGCTCCGAGCAATGGTCTGCTAAGTCATCCGACTGTGTGAGCTACGCGTCCATCCAAGCCTTGCGTCCGCGCTCCGAGCAACGGTCCACACTAAGTCATTCGACCGTGTGAGCCACGCGCCCATCCATGCCTTCCATTCGCGCTTTGAGCAACGGTCCACCAAGTCATCCGCCACGTCATCTGACCTTTGCCATGTCACGGTCCCGTCTTTGCCATGTGGACTTCATGGCCATCCCTTGCCGGTGCAAGGAATGCCAAGGCCACGCCCATCCGAAGCCATGGCCATGCCCAAGACCCATCCTTGCCTTGGAGCATCCTACGAGTACCTCCCCTCAATATTCTTGCGCAGCCTCCAGCCTTCTGCCACCCCGGGAGTTCCAGCAATCTGAGCAGCATTGTGGCCTGGGCCCTTGGCCCTGTGCGCTCCGACCCAGCATTTTTCACGCACAACCATGGCCCGGCGCAGCCATGGCATGCGCCCAAACCTTCCGCGCGGCCTAAATCCTGCATGGCCATGGGCGCGTGGCCAAGGCCCTCGCGGCCAAGGCGTGCGCGTGGCCATGGCCCTGCGCGGCCATGGCCCGCGCGACCAAGGCGCTGCATGGCCCTGGGCGTGCACGGCCAAGGCCCTGCACGGCCAAGGCTCGTGCGCGGCCAAGGCCCGCGCGGCCAAGGCACTACACGGCCCTGGGCGCGCGCGCGGCCAAGTTCCTCGCGGCCAAAACGCTGCACAGCCCTGGGTGCGCGCGGCCAAGGCCCACGCGGCCAAGGCGCGCACGACCGTGGCCCTGCGCGGCTAAGGCCTGCGTGGCCGTGGCCGTGCGCGGCCATGTAACTGTGCAACCAAAGCCCCTCCATGCGGCTAAGTCTTGGCTCGGCCACCAACCTCACGTCGCGGTCGCGGCCACTCTACCCCCTAGCCCATGCTGCCAACTCGACACGGTTCAAACTGGGTATGACAGCCACCACCCACCCCCATTGCCACCCTTTTCCGCCAACAACCATTATACCTCTACCATCAACCACCTTCTACAGTCCATCTTTTTTTTTATTTTTTTAAATTAGAAAATGATTTCTCATATTCAACAAATAAACATGTTTTCCAATTTTCCCATAGAGAAGGAAAACTGAAAATGGAGAAGAAAACTGGAGATGGAAAATAAAAAACATTTTCTGCAACTGAAGAGGCCCTAAATACTTAGTAAGGTTACTGCCATACCAAAACCAATAGGATTGAGTTTAAGATAATAAGTTTATCTAAAGCAAAGGTATGAGTATTGTAGAAATAGTATCCTAGGTTTTTGTGTAACAAGGTGCGTCCTTGTTGAGATTTGTCTGGATCCGACAATTTTTTTTTAAATTACAAAGGTTAACTTGAGGATTTGATAACATTTTATTTTGTTGGGTTTCTAATGTATATAGTTTTAAGTAACAACAACATGGAGACTTGAGTGACTTCCTACGAAGTAAAAGGTCGATTTTTTTAATTGTGGTATCGGATCCAGTCTGATCTGAGAGTTAGGTTTTATGAAAACTGGTTTCTAGATCTAATCTAGCTTTCTAGGGTTCAGCATGAAAGCTAGGAACTCATCTAAAGATCTTTGTTGCCAGGTCATAAATTAATCTACATTGGTTTTTGTGCTCAATTTGAGTTTCAGTTTCAGTTTCAGTTTCCTTCAGAACAAATGAGTTTCTTGTTCTTATCCCTTTTTTCGCAGGGGGCGGTGGTGTGAAAGGGGAAAAAAAGAGTAAGCAACATATTTTTATATTATTGCACCATTTACTGGCATTGAATGCATCCGGGGTAAAGATATCAATTTGTGCATGCTGCACATTCTATATTCCAGATGCTTTGGAAGTGGCAACAAAAGCAATTTATTTGAAATTAAAAAATATCAATTTTTAGATTATGTGCTAGATAACCAAATATATGGTTTAGCAGCTGCTTAAATGTTTAAGCTTATGTTTAAATGGTTAAGCAATCTAAGTTGTGCTTAATGCTTTAGAGGATGTCTTTAAGCAGCTTATGGCTCTTGAGCAACTGCTTAACTGTTAACCAATTAAGCCTAACTTCGGAATTGACTTTCTCTGAGCCAAACCAATTAAGCCTAACTTCGTAATTGACTTTCTCTGAGCCTAACTTCGGAATTGACTTTCTCTGACTTCTAAATGAATTTTATGATGTCTTATAAAAACTCCTATAATAATCATAGAAATACTTGTTTTCCATTTTGCAAAGGACTTTGTTAGACAACCATTACTGCACATCTTAAGTTCATGGAGACAAGTTAGGTATCTATGAGTGCCTGTTGGTTTTGAATGGTGAGATAGTAGATGCACTTTAAGTAATAATCTATCATTCGGTTTGATTAATGAAGCTAGACTTATGATTCTTTCTCAATCCTGTAAAGAGACCTAAGTTGATGCCCTTTTACCCAAACACTGAAAAGTATGATGCATTTTCTTTCCCGCTGTCACCATATATTTATTTCAGGATTACATTAGGAGTCATGCTGATACATGGTTATTCAGGTATGGGTTAGGTATTGCTTCTTACTTCCATAGGCAACTTGTCCACATTGTAGTTTCTATTCAACCCTAGAATTTTTTCCAAAAAGGGCAGACCAGGGTTGGGATATAAATGGTTGGGGGGTTTTTTGGGGACAAAATCATTATTATACTCTCCCTAGTTGGAGAACCTTTCCATGAAAACTTTTGTAGAACACATATCATGTCATGGAATCTCTCTGCATGTGTGTGTAGAACACATAAGTACATGCAATTATGTACTTATTTTCTGGTTTTTAAAAAAAAAATTCTAAAGACTACAGTTGGTTACCAAAAATATAACTTGAATTTGATGAAAAAATATATTGGCTTTTGGTGCTATTTGATGCTTGAATTCTCAATGTTTCCACATAGACTTTTCTAGAACATAATATAATTCTTGGGGCATGGATTGGCATCATTTATTTATCTGCAGGAGTTCCAGACCTTCATCAAATCAACATTCAAATGTAGCCTCTCCTCTGCCTCCACCCTCAGTGGAAAAACTCCCAGATGTCTCACTTCTTCTTTCTTCACCACCCTTGCCGTCTAACCAAATGATTGGTACTGACCACTCTTCTAGAGTTGCTGCTGCTATGGCGGAAAGTGCATCAAGGAAACGGGAATCAAATGGATCAGCTTTCCCTTTCCCACGCAGTAAACATCCTAGAGGACAATTGCCGTATTCAAGAAATGTTCCTGATACATCAGATGGCAAGTTAATTCCACCACAGCTGCGTGGAAGGTCAGTATTCATTGTTTATTAGCTTTCTAATTCTTGTGCTGGAAAAAAATAAATGTCAACTTCAAGAACTTCGGCCCAGGCTTGTCATTAGAACTGATGTTCTGAGTACTATTATTATCGAAACATTGTAGAGAATATGAAGGAAAATGTGTAAACCAACTAGACATGAAGCGGTACAGGATTTGCTATTCAGTCTTGCTACTAAAATTGACCTTAAGGCTTCTCCAAATTATTGCATTTGTTATATTTGCATACATCACTGAGCAATCATTCAACATTATCTGAAAATTCCTTTTGTAATTGTTCCTATTATGTTTTTTGGGTATAAATCCCTCAAAATTTGAAATATGAACAAGCTTGTATATTTTTAATATATAAAAAGTTAGCTACTAATAATAGCTTTGATATCAGATAAGTCAACTCCAAAAATATGCCCATGCCCTTTATGTTTTGTTTTTGTGTTTAGAAATCCAATGATTTCTTAATTTATATGCATAAATTTTCCACAGTTCAGTAGTTTCATATGCAATATGTATGCCAATTTCTGTAATTTGTAATACAATTATGTTTGGTGCTAGATGTACTTGTAAGACCATGAAGCTTCAATACAACCATGCCAGCATGTTTTTGTGTATGCGTCTCTGACATTTTCAAAATTGCATATGCATTCATATTTTAATATGTTAATTAAAAAAATTGAGGTATGGATTTTTGTCTGGTATCTAACATCACCAATCTCACCTTATGCCGGCAATTATATTTTTGATCAATTGCATTGGGAAATGGAGCGAAAATAGTCATGCTTATATAACGTGTACTGAATTTTGTGGTCTGCTGAACATGTGACCGATAATCTCAGGATGTGTATGAATAGTTTTCTTGACTGTAAGTATGAAGTGCAGGAAGAGTTTTTATCATGTGCATTCACTTGATCAAGTTTATAGTCATAAGCTCAAGACAAGCCAAAAACTAGTCAATCATATATACAAATTTCTACAGCCAACTGATGCTCTAATCTCACTCCTACTAAGTCCATTAACAGTCATATTGTAGCATTCCATATTAATTTGCCCAAGAACAGCATCTGGGCGGGTTTTTTTTTTTTTTTTTTAATAAAAAAGGGAGGAGAGAAAAAAGTGGAATATTATTAAAATTCAAACATGATGCCGGTGAAGTGGTGTCTTTGGACTGGGATTGGGTGGATGCAAAGCAAGTGTTGGTTTAAGTTAGAATTAATAATATCATTCACCATGTACTTTCTTATATTTTTGTCAGGAGCAACGTGGTTACTGAAGATATGGGCAAGCTTTTCGTGAATAGACGCCCTGAATCTCCTCCCCACTAGTAAAGTAGGCAACATTCTATTTGTTGTCATCCGGTAAGATGATCAATAGAAACGGATGTAGAGAGATGTATGAACATTCTATTTTGCGCGTGGAACTCTCGATCTTTCAGATTGTCAAGATTGTAATATAGATTGGATGAATCCTTTCACACTCTGGATCTTTCAGGATGCTGAGGCAAAATAGTATATTAGATTTATCCTTTGAGCGTAGCCTCTTCTTTGTTATTACAACATTATTTTCTCCCATTTGTCATCACGCCTTTTGTTTTCTGATAATATTTTCGCAGAATCATTTGGCTTAGGATTTTGTGCTATGACTGCAAGAGAAGTACAAAGTGAAACACTGGCAACGTTGCCTACTGAGGCTTGTACGTGTTCTATGGGATCATCGCAAAGTAAAAACTCTGTTGTAAATTTCGGTTTCAGACAGGATGTTATCCGTTGCATATATATATATATATATATATGTTTTCAATTATAAGTTCACTTGCTACTTATTAATTTTTAATCAAATTTTTAGATCGCGTAATTTTAAGCTGCCAACAAAGTTAATTAGTTTAGCAAACAAACTTGAAGCATTATAAATAGTTTTAGAACTGATCTGAGCCTAAAAAGATTGATGAGCATAATAAAAGAACTACTTATGGAACAGTTGTAAAGTTTTAGTATAACAGAAAGCTACCTTATAATATCTCAAAATAGTCTTGCATTGAATGAAAAAAAAAAAGTGATATGTTTATAATTTAAATCTATTTAAGTTTTTGAATTGTATAGTTTTAGTGATAAAATTAATTAAACCAACAAATAACTTAGGGTATTTTATAGATATGCTGGGCCCTTGTACCGTTATTGCAACGTAAAATCTACAAAATAGAAGTTACGGAGGATCAAAAGTTTCCGTTCCACTTAATCTTGGACTGATCAAGCGAAAAAGAAAGCGACCACAGGTCAAACAGAAGTCACAATAGAAAGCAGGTACTGATAAGCTGCTACCGTCAAATCCATACTGAGAAGTATATAAAAAGAGAATATTTTCACTGCCAAAAAGACTTCCTTTTCTTTCTTTTCTGTTTTACAACATAAACCACAATCACAAAGCAACGTGTCCAAATTATTATCGAGTTCATCGACCAATTCAACCGAGAAGCTATTCACACATGCAAAGCAGGAAATTTGAATGCATGCAAGTTTTCCACCGCCGATGATTGGAAATATAGCGTGTTATCGTATATTGAATATCTGTAGCTCCTGCTACATTGTTGTTAATTCATGATGGTATGAAGTGATGAACAAGTTTCCTTACACCCCTTCTGGACCACCAGGGATTGGCTCATAACCATTTTGACCACGAACCGGCTGCTTCTTTAGTTCTACTGGAATGCATTTTAAGATGATTGCATAGACCATGCTGATGGCGCCAATCAGAATACTAAGCAACCATAACTGCCAGCTCAGTGGCACCGTGCTTGCAAAGGCACCAAGGAACTGCACTATTATTACCTGGAATATGACAGTGGAAGCTAAGACGGCTGAAAAGATCCAGCTGCTCAATATTCCACGGAACACGTTAATCTTTTCCATCTGCCGGCTATTTATTTCATTAAAGACCTGAAGCAATAAGATCCAGTTTAGAAACAAATTAATTTGCACTGATCGAATTATCTGAAGAAGGAAAATAACTGAACAAGATGATCATAAGCTCTTTCACTGCCACGGTTAACAAAAAAACATTAGAAAAACAAATAAACTGGAAATGTATCCCTGATTCCAAAATATGTGGTACTGAAGATAGCTAGCCGCACTTTGTGAGACCACACATTGGTTCTCTTGCATGCTGTTGACATGTATTGGACGCATTTAATATTCCACTAAATTTCAAAAGATAATAAAAGATCTCCAAACTTCTAGAAAGCTTAACTTAATAATTTATAAGACACCTTTTGAATATCCATAATGATTATTCTTCTTGATATTGTATTTCTTGATTTCCATTGACATGAAATATTAACAAAATATGTTAGGAAACATGCACAGAATAATTTTCAGCCTGGATAAGTATGTATGAAAATCATATGGTAATCACATGCCCTCAATATCTTAGAACTACGAAAAGTGGACACAAGCATTCATATGCACAAAGTTGAAGAAAAAGTTTGCTCCCATAAATTTGCATGAAACTTGCAAGTTCCCTCAACAAGAATTTTGAGTGCCTGTAAAGGAATAGAAATGTGCCTATAATAGCATTCACGAGGGATGCATGAGCATAAGGGGGCGGGGGGCAGTTCGGCTTGTTGGAAAGTGTAGATTCCTTTTGCAATTAATTAATGACACCCCCCACTGCAGATTTAAGGTGGTGATGTGTATCGAGTCACCCCTTCTAGATGGTTTCAGTGTTATGATACAGGATTTTGTTATGAACTAAGCACCAAACTCTTAGATTCCAATCTACACATTTTAAAATGCATTAGATCACAAAGATTAATAGTTTGGATTTTCAATTTGTTTTGTCACCACTTTTGCCACCAAATGATGGTCTATCTAGAAGAGCAATTTGTCAACAAATTTTGTCCAACTTTAAGCAACATACAAGCCAATGGATAATTAAGGGGATTATGCAAGGCAAGCTTATGAAACTAGGCTGACAAGTGACAACCTTCATGACTCTCTCCTTGACTTTGAAAGGAAGAAGGCAAAGCAAAGACATAAGAAACTACACCTTTTCATAAGGATATGTTTGTAAGTTGAGGAACAGACCTATATATATATAGTAAAGTATTGAAAAATAAGCTATCAATTAGTTAGGAAAGGCATATGGCATAGGAAGAGTTCGGAAATTGCATTGAAAGTAAATTCATTCAAAGATGGAAATATAAGGTGGCAATTACCAAATTGTTCCATATTAAGTGTTGAAACTAGAGACTAGAGTTTGATTCCTGCATTCGCCAGTAAAGGAGGTGCTTTGCATCTGCTGCTCCTACTCTCTCACCCACAAAAGAAAGGTTTTCTTCTTCTTCTTCTTCTTCTTCTTCTTCTTCTTTTTTTTTTTTTTTTTTTTTGGGGGGGGGGGGGGGTTGGCGGGGGTGAGAGTGGTGCGGGAATGGTTGGAGGGAGCATAATAACTCCACATTGACCTGTTTTAGATAATTATAACAACCCTATAATTGACTTCTCTAGTTGTTATAGCTCCATTTTTATGTACTGCAAAACCAAAAAGTCATCAATATTACCTTTCTAAGTTCACACTATCCTATTGCGTTGTAATTGAGTGATCTTCAAAGCAACATATTAACGGTATTCATTGCTTTAATTGTGCATTTGCTCCCATTCTCAATAACCATCCATCCTCTATTATAGCTCGTGCTTGATTGTCAAGAGTTAAATTGTTTTTTCTCTGACCATGTTTCATGATAAGAACATCATGAACATTCTCTTAATACTTCCATGTCTGACATGTCAATCAGAGTTGCACATCCAATATAGCTTTTTAAGTTGATTACCATCTTGTCATGTAATTAAGTTATCCTCAACATCACATTTTAATGGTTCTTATTTCTTTAATTGTGCATTTGCACCTCATACTCAATTAAGGATTCATCCACAGTGAATTCATGCGCAACAACATTCTCTTAATACTTTAATGTAAAACATGTCAATCAAAGATGCACACGTCCCAATAAACTCCTGTGTCTGCAAATATTTGAAATTTCAGAAAACTTACCAAAAAGTTAGAAATAAAATATCACTTATGCATATAATGTTGCATGTATAAAAATTCTTCAGTTCCATCATGTATCCATAACTTTTCATGAAGTTACCATATCATGTTTAAAATCATGTATCTCATCAAGCGTAAACATTCATGCCTCGGCTTGACAGATAACCATTGGGACAAGAGAACTGCATCAGGAAGAATATTGAAAAACTATTAAGAGTTGTCTCTAAAATAGCTTCCTGAGAATAATTATATCAGTTACACCATAAATGCATGAACATTATACTGTTTGAGGTAGTAGAGTAGTTAATTTCTTTTATTATCAAATGAAAATTGATATAATAAATCAGAAACTAAACTCTTCTTTCAAATTAGATAATTTCACAGAAACAAATACCTGATACTCTCTAGAATAAAATTTTCCATTGCAACATGGTCTTCCTATAATAAACTGATAAAACTACCAAGAAGTCTAATTGTTATATCATTAACCGTCAAACCAAGCAGTCTGCTAACATCAATGATAAAACAAACATTTAATCTAATAACTATTAACCTTAGAAGACATATGCCATCATACCATCTCTTCTATAAAATAATTATTCTTTATTGGCACTCGCAAGGTTCATTGCTCTTTTTTATCTTATGCACTGACATTACAATAGAGTTATATACCAAAAGAGATTTATTGCAGACAGAAACGGTCGATAATATTTCGACTGGCTACCATGAAATGCATAGATTTTCAAACACCAAAGAACAACTATAAAAATCTGTGATAAAGCAAAACACAGATATGTCTACCACACAGAAACTATAAATTCAGCGAGCTGAGACACAGAATGAAGAAACTATGCAACACAAACCATAGTTACCATAAATGCTCCACATTTTACTAAAACCTAGAGTTACAATTGATACCTGACAAAACACAAATGTGTTGAATATGAATGTATTAATAACTGAATCAGCATCTGGAGCCCTGATTTTCAAAAGTCGTTTCCCATCAAACACGAGAAGTCCAAGTACGATCAGCTGATATATACTCTGGCCAATGATATTTCTCCACATGACCCTGGTGATAAAGCTCTCTCCCCGTGGAACAGGTAATCTTTTCATTAGTTCATCACTGGGAGGCTCTGTTGCTAATGCTAGAGCACCAAGCGTATCCATAATCATGTTGACCCAAAGCAACTGGACAGCAGTGAGTGGAGCACTCCCTAAGAATCAAATAACATGAGAAATAAGTGACTATTATGCAGAGCAACTTAATAATCATCAAAAGGTAGCGAGAAAGATTTTCAATGAGGATTTGGTGTACCAGTGATGCATGCAGAAACAAAATTGATCATCAGAGCAACCACATTAACAGTCAACTGGAACTGTACAAACTTCTGGATGTTAATGTAAACTGCACGACCCCATTTAGCTACATTTATAATAGTAGAAAAATTGTCATCCATTATTATCACATCAGCACTCTCTTTTGCTACCTGTGCATAACATACAGGTGGAGGATTATACAGAAAGAAGTTAAAAATACTTGTAATTATTAAAGAGACAATATTCCAGCAAGAAGTTCCATTTTAAAGATAGCAGAGCAAGAGTTCAGCATCACGGGTACCTAGAATTCTCACAATTGTACTGGACTGAAAATTATCTCATATGAGCAAAATCTCAGATGAAGCATTTTGAGGCTTTAGTTTTCATCAGATAAGGAACTCTTACTTTATTTTCATACAGAATGGGCATGTTGTCCTCTTCCCATCCTTGTGAAAGAGTATCTAAAAATTAACTCCAATGATTTTCATCAATTTGCAGGTATATTGGGCATTTCACAACAATTTTTGTTTTCTAGACTGCTATTAACATTTGTTCTGACACTATGAGTTTACTTCAGGTAAAATAGGGACATGCCAATAAGGTTACCAGAGTTCTGACATGAACTTACAGCAGGATTTTTAGTAGAATGTTTTGTAACTTATTCCTGATGACATTGTGAAATGAAAATATCATATCATACAATTAGAAATCATTCCACGAACAGGTCAAATTCTCCAAAGTTTCTTACCATCTTTTCTTTTCTTTTCTTTTTTAAAAAAATAAGAAGCTCATAAAATGCAAGACTTATATATACAAATCAATACCCCAACCCCCTTCCGAAATACAGACACAAAAGAAAGGTTCGATTTAAAAATTAAAAAAAAACACAAGAGTAATAATAGTTAAAAAATTGGCATCATAAAGTGCATATGCAGAAGGAATGCATTCCTATTTGGGAATATCTCTTATCTCAGCAATAACAGATGCCAGCTCCAAAGGAGTTCTCCAATGTTGGACCCAAGCAACTATGTTGCCAATTCACCAATACACCCTACAAGTACAATGAATGCATGCAGGCAGTAACAGACTTCCTTTAGAAAATGTAGGCCCAGAAGCCACCAACAAGTCCATTATGGTATCAACAAATCTTGCTACTGTTCAACATATCCAAACTTTTCAAATAAATGCAATCAACTTGAAGACATGTGACGCTATATGGAACCAGAAAATATTGTTATCTGGATACTATCCATTACACATCACAACATGTGGGAGCATGCTATGGAGCTCCTTGCCCATACTCATCAACTCAAGTAACCCTTCATCAGTTCATCCTACAAAAGCGTGCAAGGTATTTTTGAGAAACACCAAGGGTGCATCTTCAAATCCTTTGATGTGGAAGCACACTTGCATAGCCATGTCAAAGTGAAAGAAATTAGCTAGTTCACCATTCTTCTAACACATGACACAAAAATGTCTTTCAAGAGTCATGTTATCAGTAAATCATATTGTTAGACTCCTTTTGCACCTAAGACTACACTCATTTACAAGCTGTAGTCATCCTATCTCATAGTATATGGAAGTATGTATGACACCAGCTGGTTATCAAAGCAATGCAAAACAAACAGTTATAATTTGGTAGTTGAAATATAGGTTAACCTGCTTTCTTTTTTGAAACCTATGTCCAACTATATTAAGCAGCTGGTTCAAGATGGTCTGATTATCTTATTCATTTGATTATTTGGGTTTCCTTTTAGGAATTTGAAAGCCCGATAGACACAATAATGAGGAAAATGTAGGTGCCCAAAGGTTAGAAACTGTGCTCAACCAAATTATTTAAGCTTCTCATTGCAGTTACTCTCAATGATCTTCCTATAATACCAAAGAAATATATAGAACACTCAGAATTTCTTGTCAAACATAGCTACATGTTTTCTTATCCTTATCATCGATTCTGAGCTAATTTGTATTAAAGATATGTAAAGACTGTTGTGAATGCTAGTGTGTGTGTCACAGAAAACATAATTTATATAGCAAATAGTAGTCAACACAAATATAGAATAATTTGCGATATTATACTTACATGGAATGGTTCAAAACATGACCTAAAGTTCCACCCAATGATCTGGAAGCAAAACCAGGATATTTCAATTTTGACATGAATCAATACAAACTTGACCAGTTCCAGGATCTCAGCCAAAACCTAAATTGTGGGACCTAATAAATGTATGAGCTATTAATGCGATTTATTTAAATTTTAAAGATCTTTCAAAAATTAATATATTATTCAAAAAGAGCTCTATTGTTCCAGTGAAGAATTAGCGATGCAATACATCCATAGGTCCATAAACAAAATAGGAGGTAGACTTAGCTACACTCAAATGTAGCCTAGTTCAGGATCCGATGACCTTCCCCTCCGGATCTACCCAAATTTCAAAGTCATCCCATTTTTTCATTTTTTCTATATTTGGGATCGGTGAACCTTATGGATCCAAAGGTAAGGAGGTGACCGGATATACGCCAAATCTACCTCAACAAAATAATATACTCTAAAATGATCTCTAAAATATTTTCATGAACTATTTCATTGTTCTCCATATTTTTACCAAATATTAATTGATAATTTCGGTTTTTATATGATTTCAACTGAAACTGACAAAAGTATAGCTAAAACCACTCTAACTGCTGAAATCAAAACTCATATGGTTGCAATTATACAATTGCTGCTGTATTGATTACTTATACATGATTTTTCAAGTATTATTAACTTGCACCTTACTTTCCTGAATATACTTTCTTCAATGAAACTATCCAATGGTATTAAAAAAAACATGAGCTAAAATAATGAGATTATATGCTTGAATCATGGTTAAGAAGGAAAAACCATGTACAAATAATGGATACCTCTGTGCCTGCAATACCCATGGCAAGACCAATGTCAGACTCATGCAATGCTGGAGCATCATTAGTTCCATCACCAGTGACTGCAACAACTTCATTGAACATTTTCCTCAAGTTTGTCACCAAGGTATGTTTGTCCAAAGGCAAAGAACGGGCCATGACCTGCAAACAAATATACAGATATAAAATAGTTGTTTCAGATATTTCATCAATATTCAGAATGGAGCAATGCAATAACAATGTACAACTTGAATGATTTGCCTCATTCATTCACAATTGGAATAATGTTCACTGCATCTTAGTTCTCTTTCTTCAATGACATAACATTTCATCCCAAGTATGAGAAATTGGATGTGGTAATCAGTGAGGTTTTAAGTTTGTGATTGCATTATTTACTAGAGAATGATATGGAACCTGTATTTTAGGAATTAGTTCCTTCATTTCTTCAGGGCTCTTGCTGCGAAATTCTGGTCCTTCTATAGCTAAACCATCCTCTGTCAATATGCCACACTCTTTAGCTATGGCTTTAGCTGTATTAATGTTGTCTCCTGTCACCATCCTCACTTTGATACCAGCAGCTAGACAGGTCTGAACTGCATCCTTGACACCAGGGCGCACTGGATCTTTAATGCCAAAAACAGCGATTAATGTGTAACCACCAGCAGGAATTTCTTCTCCATTATGATCACCATCCACATCCTTAAAGGCCAAGCAGAGTGTTCTTAATGCTTCACAAGCAAAAGTATTAATGACATCTGCAATATACTTTTTCCGCTGATCAGATAAGGAGACTGTGTTTCCATCACTATCTATTATCTTGTCGCACGTCTCGAGTATGATTTCCGATGCACCTTTGCAGAAAGCTCGAGTCACCCCACCAGGCATTGATACAAGGACGGACATCTTTTTCTTAACTGAATTAAAGGGCTCCACTTTTAACTTAGTGCAATCCTGATGTTTGGTATCAGCAAGTCCTTCCAAATCCAAGCCAAATTCTAACAATGCTGTTTCAGTTGGTGTACCCAGAATGGTGATTTTCCCATCTGTTCCTCTTACCACTTCTGAACTAGTGTTTTGAAATATGCACTGCAGAAGGATGTCTATAACATTTTCAGATATCGCAGCTCTCAAATCAAGAGCAGTTTCCTTGCCTCTGAATGATTTAGATACTTCACAGAGCCACACCTTATCGACTACCATATGGTTAGTTGTCAGGGTACCTGTTTTATCAGTGCAAATGCAATTAGCAGATCCCATTGTCTCACAGGCTGATAGGTGTCTCACGAGAGACTTTTCATCCATTAGTTTCTTCATCGCAAATGCGAGACTCAATGTCACAGCCAAAGGTAGTCCTTCAGGAACTGCAACAACAATTATAGTAACAGAAATGGCAAAATAATCCAATATTTTTAATGCATCATCTGGAGCCCAATTTAGTATGCCAACATAAATGGCCTTTTCCACAAGAAACCTCACCAACAGGACTAAGAATGTTAATGCAGCAAATGCCAAACCAATACTCCCAATAATTGTTGCGACACCGTTTAGCTTAACCTGCAAAGGCGTTTCATCCTCCCCACCCTGGGTCAAAGTCTCCATTAAATTTCCCCACTCAGTCTTCATACCAACAGAAGTAACTAGTATTTTAGCAGACCCATCTTGCACTTTAGTCCCTGCCAGCACAAAAGGCTTTTCGTGAGAAATATACACGGGCTCACTTTCTCCACTCAAGCTTGATTCATCTATCAACAAGGCATATCCAGATATATAAATTCCATCAGCAGGAACTATATCTCCAATTGATATATCAACAATATCTCCAACTACCACATCATAAATAGAGACCTTTTGTTTGTAACCATCTCTCATCACTTTAATAAATATCTTTTTCTTTTCTTTATCTAAATCTCTAAATTGCAACGATTGCTTATAGTCACTGACTGCAGTAACTATGACTACCAGGAAAATACTGAGTATGATTCCAAGCCCATCGTACATACCCTTTGGCCACCCCTCTGTTGCAAGTCCAACAACAACAGAAATCAAAGCACATATCATAAGAATTATTAATGTCACGTCATGTAATGCATCCCATACAAACATCCAGAAGCCTCTTGGGGGCTTCTCTGCATATCGGTTGATGCCAAAAATATTCTGCCTAATAGATAAATCACTTGTTTGGATGCCATATTCTAGTAAGACAGATAGTTTTCTTGCTAACCCATTAACTCCTCCATGGATCTTCAAGCTCTTGATGTTGTGTCCACGTGCAATGGATGCCAATTCATCAGGATTGATATAATAACCTGCTTTCCTGACCTCTTCTGGAATCTGATATTCAGTATTAGCGGCTGCATAGAGGAAAGACCAAGAGCAGTGGATAAAATATGTGATTGGAGGAGCTAAAACGAGCTTAACTTAATGATTTCAGTTAATAGAGGCCATACCATCAATAAATTGCAGAGCAGCTTTTTGTACATAGAGGGCAACTCGAAGTTTCTCCTGCCGATAGAAAACAACAAAAGGAAAGTATGTTAAGCCTCAATCTCATGTTGCAGCAAGTCCATTCCAAAATGGTGAAACTACACCTTTGTATTGCCGCCAATGTCATTAAATGTTCTGAAATAGTATAATGTTGGCACTTGTAAACCTAGTTGGTTACAGGGAACAACTCGAGTGATGAGGACTAGTGGCATGATAATCAAGAACAACTTGTGCTCATTATAGATTTTACCATCTATAGGACTTTGTTCATCAGATTTATCTATAAAAAAGGCTTTGGAGTGGAATTTAGGATGACTACCACTCTAAAGAATCCTATGTACATCCATCTCCAAATTGATGAAAAAGTAATCTTGTTGCACTTGCACATAAAAGAGGAAGAGGAGAGATGGACCCCTTCTATATTTTAGGAGAAATAACCCAGTTATATGTATATTGTTGGAATATGACCTCCATCATTTTTTTATTGCAGCCTTGAAGTGGAAGTTTTCTTCTCAAGCTTTTCATGACAGCTTCTGATCCTTAGCATGACACATTGGCTCATCCTTCAATTCTTGGTCACCGTAAGGTATTGGGAAGAAGATATGTTTAAAAGAAAATAGTAAGAACACACTTACTAAGAGGGTGCAGGGATGAGTTTCTGAGGAGATTTGGGAGCATAAGTGCCACCCTGAATAAGATATTTCTGTTACTAAGCTTTCATCTTGACCACTTCATTTTTGCTTGCTCATCAATCTAAAGTCCATAAAAGTACAACTTTGATAAATTAAGCTAAATTCTGGCTGAAACCCATTGGCATATTAGCCACCAGAAGACTTATGGGATGCAAATGATCTAAAAATTTAGTCAATATTTACATGAAAACTTCAGATCTGAAGTCCAATAAGAAATTTAACAATTGCATCCAAAATTTGAACCTTTCATATTGGTCTCTAACTTGCACCTCTTTGGATCCCGTGATCTCTCTTTCATCAGAAACGGCTATAATACTGTTTTGTTAATTTAGCATAAAGTTACCATATGAGCCCACCAATTGTACCTGATCTGATCCAATCAGCATAATTTACTTTTGTACATATTTCATACTGGTATCTTGTAAAAGTATTCTATTTTGCATCTATCAAATTTATGCAATATATTAATTCTCCTTTCGGAGAATTTTAATTCCTTGAGTTATAACTTATTTTCGGTGTCCCTGAAACTTGCACATCTTGGATTGTACAATTCCCCAATCATAAAAGGCCTCCAAGTTCTGATGCTTTAACATGCTGTGCCGGTATTACCCCATCAGGACCACTTAGCATGTCTCCTTTGATTCATCCAAATATTTGTAAAAAGATTTATTTTCCTGTTCCAATCTTTTCTACTAGTTTCTTACGCCCTGTTAAGGGTATTTGTAATTTATGAACCCCTATGCAACTGTTTGCAAACATTTTGAGTAGTGTGTGCTTGCATTGCAATTTTTACCAGCCACCTACTTTATCTCATCCCTTCTGAATTATCTTAGAGGATTCTTGAATGATTAGATTTCCCTCCTACTCTTGGTATGTCTGGCATTAGGTATGCTTCTAAACCATATTAAATATTCATAGTGATTTCCATGAAGCAAGCCCTAGACATATGCTCTTCATCATATGAAAAGGATCCAACACACAACATGGACTAGCATTATGTATTTATATTCAATCAATCCAAAAAGAACAGTAAAGAAGCACAAGATTTAAATTAAAAACTACAAGAAACTATATAATCAGTTGAACGCACTTGGATACAGTTTGAGGAGTGAAACATATGCTTGCATGATGTCTCAACATATTTTTATCTTTGCAGTAGTATATCTAATGTTCCAAACTTGAGGTAAAAGCTACTAATGCGTACCATCAAACATTAGTTTGGATGGTACAGATACTTGCCATTTTAGGGAAAGGGCAGGGGTCTGATTCCACAAGGTGCCAATCCTCATTTCAGCCCCTGTAAACTCTGAGCCCTGGTTCCTCAAATGCTAAACTCAGTCTGCCAGGGGGCCTGGGCTTTGGCCTATATGGAGACATGGGTGCATGGTACTGCATGGGGTTAGAGCTCCTCCCTTTTTTATTTATTGGAAGAAAAAATAATATATTATGCATTCCTAATGCATTCTGCCAACTGCTCACCAGCATGCTACACCATGTAATACAACACGGTACAAAACAATGCAGCAATCCATGTTAGATGAATTAGAGCAGCAAAGTTTTATTAGATCCATCATGAGATCAGTGCCAAATCCGAGAAATTGAAGAAGTCACAAATGCTACTGATACACTGCACATAAAATAAGATACATGTTCCTAGTAATCTACATCAATAAGATTAAAGGAAGATGGAAATTGTTAGGCAAGAGTTTTGCCAAGGCACATCCCATTTATTTCAAATATACCAATGAAGAAAAGACACAATGCATGTATCAAAGGCCATAAACGTGGCCGGTATACAGCAACAGAGAAGCTTATGCCCCCCCTCATCCGTTATCCTCCATCCCAGCTTGATCCATAGAATGACTTGAATCAGCTATTAAATCTTAAAGTCTGTTTTCATATAAATTGTGGAACACGAAAGATGTGAGGTGGTTTTTTGACTATTACTTTCAGATAGAGGCTAGAATGACTCTATAGTGCACCATCTTAAAAGAAAAATAGATAAGAAGCAGATTCATAAACTTAGACACATTATTAACATGATTAAGAATGGATATTTTGGTTTTGGAGCAGATCTAAAACCCATGGTATAAACATTGCTTTTTGCTTCTTTCAGATTGTTTTGAATCAAAAGGAGTTAAAATGTAAGAGAGACGGGGAGAGAGAGAGAGATTTGTGTGTGTGGGGGGGGGGGGGGGGGGGGGGGGGGGGGGGGGGGTGTGATGCTCATGTGTGGTACACATGGTAGTCAATCTTGCTACAGACTGGAGGTTAATTGTTCCACCAAACTTATTAGCACACATGGTAGTCAATCTTGCTACAAACTGGAGGTTAATTGTTCCACCAAACTTATTAGCACACATGATAGTCAATCTTGCTAGAGACTGGAGGTTAATTGTTCCACCAAACTTATTTTACACTTCTAATACATATTTATATTTTCTGGAGATCAGTCAATATGTCTGACTCTTTCACTAGTGTCCATGACTCATTTATGAATAGAGGTTACAAAATCATGGATACAATATGTATACACACAAATGTAACAAGTATGAAAATTATGCATACATATATGCATTTAAGTACATGCATACACAATTGTATGCAACCTTGCATGCATGCTCATGCATATATACATATATAATTGCATGTTTGTGCCTATTTATGTACATATACAATTATACAAATATGCATATGCATTTGTGCATATAATGAGCAAGATAAAGGCTAATGAGGCATGTTGAAAAATTTACATCACCCTAGCACCCAACTAACACATTTGTGATAAGTTGATATCAAAGATTTAAGTTTCGACCAAAATATGTTGATGGGGACGAGGCCTAATTGAAATGGACCCGTAATATCAAGTTTCAGTCAATTTTTCCCAAAACTGACTGATTTTCATCCAGTCTTGCACTTGCAGGCATCTTTAGCTTAAACTAACAAAAACAAGTGATAAATGCTTTTCCAAAATCTTAACTTTAGTGTTTGATATCATATTGCAGTGTCTTATTTATTTAAGTGTCTAATTTATATGATACCATTATTTAGTAGTTTCTCATGGTTTTTCTTTAGTTAAAAGAGGGAATAAGTAATAAACATAAACCCCTTGATAAGCTCAGGCCTTTAAGAAGACCGTTAATGTAAAACTTTATAAAGATTATTGTGAACAGATGCAGATAAAACATTCATAGAAATTAAATTTTCTATATAAAATAAAAATAACTTTCCATAACCTTAAATATAAGAAAGAAATGCTAAACTCTATACATCCACACGTTCTAAGAAAATAAAGAAAAAATTAGGACATGCTAGGCACTAAAAAGCTTCTTGTTTGATGAACACAATGAATTTTCACGCAATCAAAAGGTTATATATAATAATATTTTCATGGTACAAAATATCAATATACTTGATAATTTTACTCATATGTAAAATTAACTCCAGACTGAAATCATTGAAATTACATGGCACAAAATATTCCAAAATGTCAGGTAACAACTTTTCTTCGCTTCTTTTATTTTTCTTTTGAATTTTCATGGTGAAAATCTAAACCTTGGAGTAGAACTTCTAAAATTGTCTAGACTGAAACTCCATGAACTCAAAATGGAAACCAAGTTTTCAAGAATGGCTTCTAGAATTTTATAACTAGAATTTACTATTTAGAACGTGTTGCACAACCCAATGGACCCAAAAGGAAAAAAAAAATAGATAGAGAGGATGATTAAAGTCTTTCTCAAAAGGTATTTTTGTAAATATAATAAAATGTGGAATCAAAAGGGTTAGAAGTCATATGCCCAAGAGTTTCCATTATAATAGTAGAGATTATTAAGGATGTCATCAATCGATAATCATGATCATTTTGAATGTTTTGGATGAGAACCAAATGTTTTGCTAGAAATTGTGTTTAAAATGAAAACAAACTTGTTCTCTGAAATAGGGAAAACAGTATACAAATAGTAGAGTCATATGTTTAAATTGATTATAAAAAGACTAAAGGTTTCAAATTACACACATTTGCTGGATATTGGAGAATGCAAAAGGCTATCACTAGTCCATCAGGTTCAGGTGGATCCTTCAACAAACTTGATGTTAATCTAAATCCATCATGCAGACTCATGCACCTTGATGTGGCTGATCGAGCCGTGTTAAAGTTAACGGAGGAAGCAACTGACGGGGCCCCAGCCTCAACCTCCGAGGCCCCCTCGGCCTCGGACCTCGTCTCTTCAGCCTCAGACCTTGAGTCCCCTCGACCTCGGACCTCGTCTCCTCGGCTTCGGACCTCATGTCCCCTCGGCCTCGGACCTTGAGTCCCTTTGGCCTAGGACCTCATGTCCTCTCGGCCTCGGACCTTGAGTCCCCTCGGCCCCGGACCTCATGTCCCATCGGCCTCGGACCTTATATCCCCTCGGCCTCGGACCTTGAGTCCCCTCGGCCTCGGACCTTATGTCCTCTCGGCCTCAAACCTCATGTCCCCTCGGCCTCGGACCCCAGGTTCCCTCTACCTCGAGCCGCCTGACATTGCCACGTGGCCCATCCATCTGCAACTGCCACGTGGCCCACTAACTATCTGCAACTGCGCATGGCCACTATCCGTAACGGCTTACGCCTGACACAACTTAGCCCACCTGCCACCTATAGCACCTCACCTGGCAGGCGGCTGGCGGGGCGAGACACCTCTGACATGCATAGTATCGATTGCGACTTGTCTCTGTCAGCCTGGCCACCTGTCCGCTACCAGACAATAGCATCTCAGAATTAGCCACCTTCTGAAAGCGAGAAAGGGAACCTTCGAACAGGTATAAGAACCTACACTCACAACAAGGGAGGGATCTGAACTCAAGCTCTCTAGTTATTAACTCTTTTCTTCACTGTTCCCGAGTTGCTTACTTGAGCGTCGGAGGGTCCCCACCGATGCAACCGGTCTCCGAGGACTTTCTTGTAGGAGCTTCTTTCGAGGAGGAGGATCTCCATCTCCCGGTGTTAGAGGAGCGTGACTTGGTGGCAACATACCTCAAGATATTACACTCATGTCCTACTCAAATATCACATGTGTATAGACGTGTCAAGTTATTATTCACGTCTCTACCGTATACATGATGGGGTATTCACTCCGTTGATAGGTGTGCTTTCTTCTTTAGAAAACTACATCCCTTTTTAACTCACATGATCAAAAAAAAAATAGACAGTATTTATTAGATCATGTAAACCATTCTCCCACAAAAAAAAGATCAACTCAAATGGTTGGTTAATGTTATCGCTCAATTGTTTTAGTTTAGACTTTGATGAGTAGTTCTAATCTCTCTCTCTCTCTCTCTCTCTCTCTCTCTCTCTGTACATTTTTTAGGGAAGAGGTGGTTGACTCTCTACCTCGGTTACAATTGCTGATATCTCTAAATAATGGACCCCCTGTCAACCTCTTATACACCGACGAACCGATTCAGACCAACACTGACTTTAATCAGAAAAAAAGGAAAATAACTGTTTCACTAACCATTATTAGCCATTACAATGTAAGATAATGGACAATAGCAGATGGAAAACTGTTGGTATTTATAAAGACACTATGCACTGAATAAAAAATTCTCCTAGATCATATAGATATTTGAATTTACAAGTATCATGGCATGATTGAGTGATAGCTAGGTAATGGCTACTATGTATATTCTACACATGCTAACTGTGGGAGTCCGTGCTGATGAGTGTTTGGTTCCACATAAGTGATGCATTGGATAAATCCTGGATACTTGTATGGAATCAAGAAATTCAAATAATATCTTCTTGACCAGCCGTTTTGAGTGAGATCCTGAGTTGTCACAAATAGTATTAGAATAGACACAGCTCATGACTCTCGTGGACTACAAGATAATGCCGATGGGTTCTTTTGGAACTGACCATGGGCTGATCATGGTGTTCATGATTGTGATTGGATTGATTGGATTTAAATTTGAACCCTTAATATAGCAAGAATACCAAACCTCAAAGTGAGGAAATATGTGAAAGCTTGTGCTGGTGAATGTTTAGTCCTAACATCGGCCATATACCGCATGGATCTTGGATACTTGTATAGGGTTCAGGAACCCAAATGATACCATCTTTGAGCTAGTCTTTTTGGACAAGGTCCTGGATTGTTAAAATTAAATAACATCCTTATTATAAACCTTGCCATACTATGGCAATTCCTTTCGAAGTTCCGTACACAGAAGTTGAAAATTTTTAATTGTTGATAGAAGCAAGGCATTTTGCAAGATTATAGGGTGCCAAAGACCAATTATCTCCCTTCTCTCCCCCAAAGAAAAATTTAAGTCAAAAGCCCATTGAAAGACTTTGCTACTCCTGAGCATCTGAACACATCCTAAGACCTTGTTAAATAACAAAATGCCGCCCATGGTCCTCCAAGATTAAAAGATGGTGCAGTTGCATGCCATCCAAACATGACCTGACCACAGCGGTCGTTGATGCATGGGCCCCACAAAAACAAAACAAAACAAAGATTTTAGGTGGTCAGCATGAGAATTCCAGCCATATGGCTGGACGGACCCCTTCTCACACCTAACTCAATAGGGCTGGACCTTTCTCACACCTAACCCATTAAAGGGATCCAATCCCATCACAAACTTAGGCCGACATCCGCTTCCCACCACTGTTTTCCTTTCCCTTCGTCTTTTGTAGTAGCATATATACAACAAATGCAAACTTCTTGAGACGGAGACTTTGCTGGTTTTATAACGAAGACATTTGAAGAAGGGTTAATATGTGCGACGTAATTTAAGGGCCACTTGAGCTCTATCCATATTGTTTTCTACGGGCGAAACTTCGCGGAAGCTTCGCTTCTTCGAAACACGTGCCAGTTCAAACAAGCCAGACAGCAACAGGGCCGTGGTAAAGGTAATAAGCGCACAGGTCGTGAGAGCATCTGTCACGTGACTACAACGTGTCAGATTGGCCGATCTCAAGAACCCAACTTTGGACCCGCATTGCTCCCAATCAAATCACCAGATAACGACAAAAAAAATAATAATAATAATAATAAAACCTAAGTTTCCAAGATATCGTTTCTCCCTTATCCGTCGCGTTCTACCGTGCTGGAAGCGAGAGAAAAAACGAACTCCAAAACCAAATTATTACGGACTCCCTTTCGTCCAATTTTATATCTCAAATTTATTGCAGTGATTCTCCACAAGTAACCCTAGCTTAATACAGAGAATTATAAGAAAAAAGAGCCAAAAAAAAAACCTAGAAGCACTAAAATCTCTTCAGAAAGAGAAAAGCTTCTCCAAAGATCAGAGAGAGAGAGAGAGAGAGAGAGAGAGAGAGACCTGTATCTTGAGCTTCTTGGCCCTAGCCTCGGAGCGCTTGTCGAGATCGGCGACCATGCGGAACCGGCGCCGGCGGTTCCTGACGATCATCCCCACCGCCCTCCGCCACAGGCGCTGCGCCTCCTCCGACGGATTCTTGTGCGGCATATCGAAGTTCTTCCTCAGGAACTCCTCCATCTCCAACGTCGCCGGAGAGACTCCAAGCTAGGGCCAGGAGTTATTAAAATCTTCCCCCGCTTTGCAACAGTTTCGAGTTTTTAACAAAACGAAAGGGCGTTTGCCTCGGACGGCGATCGGAGCGGTAACCAAGTGGGAATGCTAGAAAGAGAGAGAGAGAGAGAGAGAGAGAGAGAGGGCGTGTCGGCCACCTCGTTTTCTACCGGCCCGGTTCCAACGATTTAATAACTCGCAGCGCGGCATGGGTGCGGGTCCCAAGCCCTCTCTTGTTTTCTTTTTTTGTTAATTTTTCTTTTGGAGCTATTCAAATCCAGGCGTTGAAATGAGACGTGGCGAACAATCTCTGATGCTACGTTTGGATGGAGGGAAAAAGCAGAAAGGAAAAAAAAAATAAAGAAAAAGAAATAAAAAAAATAAAATTTTGAGTGAGTATGAAAAAGATAAAAAAAAATTATTATAAATAATTAAAAAATATATTAGTTTTTTTTTTTGAAATGTTTGATGTTGAAATTAAAAAAATAAAAAGCATCCTTGAATTTTTTCTTCAATAAGAAGCATCCTTGATTTTTTCTCTCCAAATTTACTTTTAGATGGGGCCCATTATTTTTTTTCTTCTATTTTTCTTCTAATTTTCTTTCTCTCTACTTTTTTCTCCATTCAAACAAAATAAATTTTATTTTTTCTTCTATTTTTTCTCTAAATTTTTTTCCTCCCTATCTTTCTCTCCATCCAAACAAAGACAGAGTCTTTTACAATTAAAATTTTATTTTATGTCAACATGACTATAAACAATAATTTTTAACCTTTTAGATAAATTTTTTTTTCTTTATGAAAAGTAGGTTAAGTAAACTCATATATGCAAGTGATCTCCATCACTTTTTCATGATATTTCTTGATTTATTTTTCCTTATATGATTTATTATGATGATTATTTTCACTTAACTCAACTAAGCCCTTTTTTTTTTAACTACATGGGATCAACTACCACTCTTTTCTCTTCAGAATTAAAATTAATTTAAATTATAAATAATTATTTTTAATTATTTTATTTATTAGTTTTGTCTATCTCTATATTTATATTTACCATGAATTGTTCAAATATTACTCTTTCTAACTAGAGCATCTAAAGTTTTCGTTGTATAGTCCAAACCTTCATAATCGATTTTCTCTTATTTTATCTTTAATAAAAGTTACTTCTATTATTTTTTATATATTTATTTCTAATTTTATTTTTTAAAAAAATTATTATATATATATATATATTTATTTATTTATTTATATGATAATTATTTTTATTATAATAATAATTATGATGAGAGTTTGATACTTATTAAAATTATTATTCTAATTTACATGATGATCATTATTATATAAATAAAATATTAGATAATTTTTTAGAGTTTGCAATCTCTAAATATTCAGTCCAACTTATAAACCACATTATATACTTTAAATCTTCATTGACAAGACATGAAAAAGAACCCATTTTCTTCTCTCACCGGTGACGGCACGCTTCACATCAACTAACACGTTTGGTGGAAACTCTTTCATAATTATACTAAAATATTTTCCAGTGGCAACTCCTTCGTAATTGATTATCCATGTGCTACATGATTAATATAAATATAGCAAATAATCAAGGCCATATTAAATTGCACTATAACTATATTTATAAATAAGGAGAGCCCATTCTAATCAAGGGTGGCAAAAATAGATTAACCTATTTATTCATTCATTCGATGTATCATAAATGAATTTAGGCTTGAATTAAATATTTTGGATTGTTCTTGGGTTGACTCATCTAAATCTATAGTAAGTTGATTGTATTCAGATTTAGTACTCTTAACCTATTTAATCTATTTAAGTAACTAATCAGATCTAATCGGATTATATAAGATTGACTCTTTATATTATTGATTAACAAGTTAAGCAGAATAAATGAGTTAAATGGATTAAACATATTGACATCTAATCTTCTTATTATTGATTAGCAAGTTAAGCAAATTAAATCGATCAAATCAGATTATCTATTTATTAAATGAGTTAAATTTAAATTTAAAATATTTATTATTTAATAAATATATTGAATCATGTTAGTGGCTTTTATGGCCAACTCACGTAAACTCACCTATTTATTATCCCATCCGATTATCACCCCTAAATCTAACTACTTTCTTTTAGTATTGCTTTTTCAGATGATATGTAAAATTTTATTTTATTAATGCCTACCTTATAAATTTTATATATTTTTAATTAGAATAATTTAATAATTATAATATCAAAAATAAAAATATAGCACTTTTATTCTGAGAGAGAGCGATAGTGAAACTGCAAGATAATTTTATAAAGAATTCAATTCCTCCCAAGTCTAGCATCAAAATGAAAAAGGACAATCATAATTGATTAATTACTCCTCTTTAATTTAATGCCAAACTAAAGAGAACCTGAACTTTATTTTTATATGATTAATAGTAATTTGAGAGTAGGGATGCAATATTTCATTAGTTTTTTTCTAAGATAACTCCCTTACCCATGAGGTTTGATGACATAGGGTGATTATCATCCTTATTATCACCACATTATTATTTCTAAAACCAGAAGACATGTAAGCATAAATGCAGAAGTAGTGAATCACTCTCGTATTTAACTTTTCTAATATGCTAATTGTGCAGGATATGATCGAAACAATATTACATTTAGACAAACAAGAATTCATTAGAAAAAAGAGCACATCAAAATGTCTTTGAGTAAAATTATTTTTATTTAGATAGAATTTGGATACTTGAAGAAATGCATATAGTTATGGTTGTTACATTTATGACAACACATTCAATAATTGATGGTTTTATAGTTGCAGTAATTAGTTTGCCCTCAAATAATTACTGTAATTTTATTTGATTATATTATTAAAACAATATTAATTATGTCTCCATCGAACTTAACCTATATTCTATAAGTCATTGTCCGTATGTCCTTTTTGTTTTTTTTTTTTTTTTTGACAAACAAGTCTGCAACTCAAGTGTTTCCATCAGTAAGTTAAGATGCTCTCCTCATTTTAACGGTCTTGACTTTTTCCATTGAGATCTATCAATCCAATATTGTGTGGGGCTCAGCCAAGTTGACAGAACACCAACCAACAAAGGAAAAAGAAACAGAGAAAGTATAAACAAGCAGTCGATACCTATGTGGGGGGACAACGTTCTTCAAGGATTATTCAAATCTCATGACTAAAGAGACAAATGAAACATTACAAGAGAGCATTGTCAAATTACAATTGCATTAAGTTCAATATGTAATTTCTTTTTGAAAAAAAGCTACTTTATTTTCAACTTAAGCACCTCATTCAACAAAGAATTTATTCCAACCGCACGACTAAAGAAAAAACATATTTTTTTTCCAACTTAAACATCCCATTCAAGGCTTAACACCATAACATTATTCACAACATATGGCTTTCACATGTTGGGTACTAAAGTGTCTTCATGCTGGAATGACATGGGTCCTTGAAAATATATTCTGCTTGGTTAGGCAAGACTCAAAACATGAGGAAAGTGAGTTGCAAAAGTCTAGATTGAACCATATTCAATTGGAAAAGAAATGATCAATAAAAGCTAGCGCAAGTGGAAATTAGTATTTTGACTCCCATTACGTATGCAACACCTCATCCATGGCATGAAATAACGAATTCTAACACTGAATCTCACTAATCTTGTGTATGGATAAAAGCACAAAACCTCTTTTAAATCTAAATAAAATAGATTAAGATCCTTCGTTTGTATTACGAATCTCGTTATGTCTTTTTCTTCTCATACAATGGCTATTAAAGTTGTATCCATAAACTTTTCGCACTCTAAATTCTAAGCTAAAGATGATTAACTCATGTTATTTTAATTATTAGAAAGAGTTGACTTTATCCTCTATTTATAAGGATTATTAAAGAAGAATTCAAGATAAAATTCTTTGATCACTTCATAATTATCCCTTCATAATCAAAACTCTAATCCAGTCATGATTATTTAGATAAAAACTCTTATTGCTTCATAGTTACCTCACATGATAAATGTCAATATGGATGCTTATTATAACATCTTTCACTTATATATATTCGGCATTAAAATACATTCTCAAATAATCTTTCATCCATTTACTTCATACAAAAAATAAAATATACAATCGAACAAGAAAGATGAAAGTGAGAAGTGTTATATTAAGTCACCACCATACTAACACAACAGTACCACTTAATATCTTATCATATATTTTAATGTAAACCAATTAGAAAGAGTAATCTTTTAACAATTTACTTAAAAATAAAGATAAAAATAGGTCTAAACTAACATGAGCATAAATAATTAAAAATATAACTATTTATAATTTAAATATCAAGTTGATCCTAAATAGAGCAAAGTAAGATTCATATAACCAACCTTATGTAATTAAGAAAAAGGCTTAGATGAGTTGAGTTAAGTATATTCTAAACCATTTGGTTACATCAGAACAAACCTCTTTCATCCCTTAAAATAAAATAGAGCCATATTTATGCTTAATACATTTATGTTTATAGTTAATGAAATTTCTTGCCTGACTTAGCTGCCTGAATAATGAGTTGTTATAAACCATAAGTATGGTACTAATTAATCTCCTTATTGGAACATGGGACCTACCAGCAAATCCCACGATGATTAGCATTATACCTTCTTTATTCATGAAGCAGGTTCCTCCAAAAGCGGTAAGAAGGAATGCACGTGGGTGGTCCCTGATCGCAAAAAGTTCTTCAGCTCGGCAACTCAATGGTGGACCACGTGCACCGTACCGCATCGATACCTGTAAACTACACCGATCTCTTTTGTACCTTATTATCGCAAAGAAAACAAAACATTTTTTTTTTCTTTTGTACGAAACAAGCACCCATGACCCAAGGACATGCACATCCAACGGCGAAGCCTATAAGTTAAGAAAAAGAATTTAGAAATAAAGAAAGATAATCATACTTTATACAACGTTTCATAAAGTTTTGACGACGAGGCTTCCGCCTGAAAGCAGTTTCTAACTTTGTCCCAACTCCCAAGATCCTTGATTTAGTTCCACTGTTTCTTGGTAGATCTCGCTGTAGTCAAACTAATCACCAGCCTAAATCTAACGGAAAGATAACCACCAACTCCCCTTTGGAGGGTAGTAGTTGCAGCTGTGATTTGTTGTTGACTTTAGGTTTCACTGCCCGAGTCCATGTGAATTAATTAATAAACCTTCCTTCCATAACTCAGGTATTTGTTAAAATTTGAAAATATATCTATCTGCCTGAAAACCAGATCTAATCAATAACTAATCAGCCCACAACTTTCCTTTGCTGGCTGGCCATTCATTAAAAAGCGGCGAGGAAACAAGTTGGTTGCAGCTGTAATTTGTTAGCTTCATGTTCTAATTAATACCATCCATAATTAAAGAGTCTTATATCCATGCAAGCAGACACCAGATCTACACATTCAAACAATAATCAAATGATGCCCCTTTTGAGTCACCAGCTAATGAGTAATTTGCTAGCTCGACTCTGATCATCTGATGCTGGAGTGCATGTCAAGAAACCTTCCATAACTGTCACACATCCAGATAAAAGCACACGCCAGATCTACACTTGAACAATAATCAAATGAAGCCCTTTGGGTGGTGGGCACCTAATGAAATAGAACCCTGGATGCCACTGACTTCCAAGCATACAGAAGAGAAGATATTTGAACTCCTTTCCGCTGGGCTTCTTGCTCCTTCCGAATTGGATTACTTGCCAGGCCACATGTCCTGGCAAAGTCTCACAGGATTGCTTGACATAAAATCTACCCGGCAAAGTGAGCTGATTTTACTAGGCAAAAAGCAGTTTCTATGATAAAACTAACAGATGCAAATTTGAAATGCAATATATAAATCTTTGTTGTGCACACATCTTATGGGATTCTAGTTGGGAATGGCCACTGTCGTGGACCTGTTTAGTTTCTCCATGCGAAGACCTAGCAAAAATTCCTGGCTATCTTGATATGCCACTAGACATGGCTGAGCCACCTGCTAGCTGCACTAAAAAGTCCATCACTAAGCTCTCTGGTTTCTGGCGATTGGAAGACAATTATCTTTGACCACAAAGATTGCTGATAACTTTAAAATGGGGAAGTTGGGAAAATCCATTCTAGTTTATAAGAGTACAAATGGCAAAAGAATGGGGTAAAAATCTGAAAATAGCATTCAGTCATCACTATCATATAACCCCCTTTAATCAAGTAAGGAGTCATTGCAACCATCTTTAGCTATGAACTACTTGGATGCATGAGTACACCCCTTGGAGGAATGACCTGAAGAGGCCATAGAATCCCAGATAAGAGTTAACTATTGATAGTGATGACTCCTTTAATACTTAGAAAGCTTCACAAATTAAGGACCTGTTTAAATGACACAAGAAGTGTGATTAACAAGGCAACAGGTCAGCAAACTATATAAATCAACAATCTCTATAACTACAAATATTTCTTGAGAACCATCAAACCTGATGGAGCTAATTTCATGCATGCTTGAAGAGTTTCATGCTGAGCCAATGAAAATACACAGCTACGACAAGAACTGGTAGTGTCAAGGGCACCAATAGGCAGTAGTATCTGTTTAAATGGAACCATATAAATAAAATATTAACTAATAATGGAACTGCAGCATTCAGTTGCATATAACAGAAAAAGTGAGTTGTTCCAAATCAACCATAAGAAATATACTTTTATTATGAAAAGATAAGCATAATGTATACTATGTTAATCACACTGATTAGCTTTTCTACTAGTTCCAAGATATCATCCCATGTCATTAAGTTAATTCTCAACAAACATTTCTCCTATCATTGGTAATTCCATAACATCAGAAGCTGTGCTCTGTAAACGATCAATCCAATCATGATCTGTGAAACAAGACCTCAAGCAAATTAGGTGGGTGATGTTTTAAATCTGATCTGATGAGAAAAAGAAAGATAACATGTGGTGGGGGGGGGGCCATGGTGCAGGACGAAAAGGGTTGAGAACTAAGAGAAGAAAAGAAGAGGAAGATGACAAAAGAAAAGGAAGCATAGAAAAGATTGAGATTAGAGAATGCATATTTTGAGAGAGAGAGAGAGAGAGAGAGAGAGAGAGAGAGAGAAATAAACTTGGAGCTTTTTATCAGGACTCGGGGGAAAAAACAGGACTATTACAAGAAGCCTGTCCCTTTATACGGCTAAGATAGATTCATGCTATAAATCAAGAGTCTGAGTTATTTTAGTACTGTTATGGTATACAAGATAAGGAAAAAGATCTGCAAGGTTTTTAGCTGAATCACTACTTCTTGTATGTCAGAAAATTAAAGTAACAGAATCTTTAGGTTATGATGGCCCTTTCTTTGCCTTATATTTCCTACTTCCAATCACCATAATATACCTTTAAAAAAATAACAGTGGGAGAACCACCAATTTGAATACGTGAGGATTCTTATGATCTAAACTCTTAAAAATATGAGAAAAACCATATGCTGTGTCAGAAAACAACAGGCCCATATTTTGAAATTTCTGCTTCTTTGCTGTCTAACTAAGGGCCAATAAGATTTGTTGTCCAACATTGGGTCCTCACATGCGGCTGCAACAATTGCTCTGAACCAAGTTATGCATAATCATTACATCACTTCTGTGCAGACAATGGCAAACTTTCCATCCACATAACTTAGTCATCTTTTGTTCTCTATATTTGTCCTAGGATATATAACATATTAGAACACATCTTATCAACGATTTAAGTCACTAGTTGCCAACCCAATTCTTAAAATATATCTGATGATAGACAATAAAGCATTCTTCAATTCAAGCACAAACATCATGGCATACCCGGCTCTTTCAAATAGACCTAACAACAAGGTATCTGTATGCTGTTCACAATATACAATCAGAACAGATGATAATTATATTTCTAGTAGAGTTACTTCAAATTCAACAGATACCAACATTCCAAACAAATGGAGAGCAAATGTCTTGGGAGGTAATGGTAATTTCAGGACAAATCATCTACTATTTCATACCTGTCATTCTGAATGGAAGATAAAAACATATTTTCAGATTGCGGAAGAAGCTTGGATAATATAGCAGCATAGAAAAACCCCACAAATGAAATGAACCCGAATACAATAAAGATGGATCCCCAAAAATGATTCACTCTCAAATGAACGGGTGATAATATTGATTGTCCTGACATGTTTCTCCAGTCCTTCACAATACTATCTCAGCAGATAAGCTCCACCCAAGATCACTTTAACAACATAAGTAGCACTCTGATACTCTAGCCTCCTGGTGAAAAGAAATAAATAGTTTAAATATTCAGGAAAAAAAATTAAGTTCAAAGCGACCTAGCCAATTCACCACAAGAAATTTTTGAAAAAAAGACCAATATTGATACTTGGCTGGATACTGCATGCACCGTTTACAAGTACCTTAAAAGAAAATTATTGAATGAGATTAATGAATTATAGAGTTCAACAAAAATGCAGTGTGGTCTCGCCAACTGAACATAAAATTAAAGAATATAGAAATAAACAAAAAAATCAAAGAATAAACAAAAAAAGGTAACAAAATGAATAAACAAGAAGACCATGGCTCACCCTCTTGTTTCATTGACTTAAACCATTGCTGATCCCTCCTAGGATACATGTATCAGACCAAGTTTTCAGCCACTTAGGTAGCCCTTTAAATTCTTTAAAATTTTATTTTCTGTTGGAACCTATCAAGTTGTTGCACTGGCAGTGCAAATTGAAGCTTAAGCATCACCGGTCTTGAACAAATCTTCACTGTGTCCCCTCCTCTCAATCCAGCATTTTTTTTTTCCCATTCCTTCATTCTTTGACTAGAATTGCCTCTGATGCAGCTGCAATTGCAGCAATGCTCACATCTTAAACATCAAAACATCTTTTAGAGAAGGTTCCAAGAAGCAATAAGGATAGGATAAAATGGGTAAAGTGAGGTATCACATAGGATAGTCTATGACAGTATCACCCTCTCATATGTATACTCCCCCTCTTATTCACATATAATCTCAATATAATGAGAAGCAAAGTTCAACATAGATATTTCATCACGTCGAAAACATAAATCTGCAAGTAACATGCCAGACAAAAAGAGAGAAAAAAAACCTGATGCTAGATATGCCAATGCAATTGCAACTCATACATCAAAGGTAGGGATGACAATTTTCCCCGTTTAGCCGTTTACCCGGTCGGTACCATTTTTAACGGATCCGGAAATCCCCAGTCTAAACGGCTTAACGGGTAATGAGGATTTTTCGTTAACGGCTAAACGGGTAAACGGCCCAAGGACGGTATTCTCCGCCCCATCCCCGTCCCCGTTAGCTTTAATATAATATATTTAAATTTTAAATATATATATATATATATATATAAAAATTAAAAATAAATAATATATATATAGTAAAATACGTTTGAATTTATTCTTCCTGACTCTTGCTCTTCCTTCTTTCATGCAACCGATCTGAAGTTTGAACATCAAAGCCAGACGTGAACCTAGCTCCATCCTTCTTCTTCTTTTTTGTAGGAATCATGCATTTCTTCAGCAAGTATCATAAAGTAAAATTTTTATTATTTAGAGTGTGTGTTTATTGTTATAGTTTAATATTTTTAATGTTGTTGCTTATTGTTTGCTACCAAGTTGTAATTTTTTTTTTTACAGATTATTCTCTTTGAAATGCAATTAGAATTTGATAGATCATTTCCTATCCGGTTTGTTACTGTGTTAAAGCTAATATGCATTTCTTAAGAGGCTTCGAAGAATCTCTTATATGTATCATTATCATCATTTGGTTGTTCTCGATTAGTCTCCATCTTATACTAAAAAATTTATTTTTTTAATTTTAATAAATTATAAATTTAATAAAATAATTTTATTTTTTTATGTAAACGGACATACGGGTACCCAGTGGATACCCGTTTACCCAGCCGGGTATCCCCGTCCCCGTCGTGTTAACTAAATGGCTTAACGGGGCGGGGAATGGGGACGTTTTTCCTAACGGGGACAAGGACCGATACAGACCGTCCTGGGTCATTGCCATCCCTAATCAAAGGAGACCTATGAATTTTAATAACCTCGAAAACACAGGATATTATCAACAACTAGATGAGCCCGATGACAGGTGCATGATACAAATTATGACTAATTTATAATTTCAATAACTAAAATAAATCCCTCCTTGGTTCAGTTTGCTAGCATGGATGGTGCAATCTTTGAAAGAATTTTGTTGTCTTTTCTTTAATAGACAGATGAGACCAATTCAAAATAGCACTAATTAAATGCATTTTCTAATTATTTGAGGGGCAAAAATGAAATTAAATATTGGAAAACAAATGACTCAGGCCATCTTCAATATTTGTGACAACATAAAAAGGAATTTGGATCACACTGAGCTCTACATGTTCTTTGAACAAAGTTGAATACCATAGAAAGGCCTGCAATGAAAAGCAAAAATTATGGTGGCGATGAGTCATTCTGCATCCTGAGAAAAATTTCCAATCCTAATTCATCTGGTAGATCACAATGCATCAGACCTCAAAGAGCCTTGAGGATTTCGTAAACCAAAAAACACAAGTTTTTAAAGATGGCCAAGATTCATGAAATGAACTTTTTAAAGAAGATGCATATATTTCAGGACTGTCGATTCAATGACCAAAGATTACTTCCACTATCACCTAAAAGAATTCCATGGTCTAAACCGATCACTCACCATTTGGCCAAGGCAGTGGAGCCTGCACAAAGAAGTAAAGGCAAAGCAACCGCAAAAGCACAAAAACCACATCAAACTTTATAAAAAACAACAGAATTGTCACATCATTCAATAAAATCCAAAATCCAGAAGTAGAAGAAATACAAAGATCTCACATGAAATTATTTTTTCTCATACTTATAATTTATAATTTTACCAATAAGGGGAAAAAAAAACACATCAGTATATAGAAGCATTAAAATAACTTGATCCTCAACTTGAATGGTTGTTGGATCATGTTCACCATTGAAAATGCAAGAACAGCCAGATATACTAGTTGATGATTCTCCGAAAGCAAGCATTGAACTTCCAAAAATTGGTTCTGGTTAAGTACCAAAGCTGGTAGGAAGGCTGCCCAAAGACAAGAATTAACATCCCACCAAATGCTGAACTCTCGAAGAAGCAAAAGGATCAGGACCACCAAAAAATTTATGAGCAAAAGGATTTCTGCTAGCACCACTCCTCTGCCAAAACACAGGCTGGGAACACCAAAAACTTCCACAAACTACCCAAAGTTGCAATGCATAAACAAACATGGAAACTAAAATCATCAAAACCAAAAAGACTTGTACACAAACCATTGGAGAAAAAAAATGAAGATGAGTATATTCGTATTTTATAGTTTCCAAATATAAATTATTCCAAACAAGATTAGCAACCTCGACACCGGACTCTACACTGGTATCATATTGGTACAGTGTTATTATGCCCAGTATGGGCTCAATTTGGTATATCGACACTTAGTATGCCCCTCGATGGAATACTAGTATAGTATGGTATGCACCAATATTGCAAACCTTGGTTTCAATACATATTTAGAACAGACTAATAGTTATTAGCGACTTTTGTGTTACGGTTCATGACAGAAATTTCATATAACATTGTCATTACCACCATGCACACGCACAAAAAGGAAAAAAAAAAAGTATACTTTCACAGGATATGTAAAATGCTAATGATATTAACATTCAGTAAACAAAATATATTGGACTAAAGAAAATGCTGGCCATTGTTGAATACTGAAGAATAAATGTGTGCTGGTGTGGCTCTAGATACTGCTATTACAGCGGTTGTCCCAAGTCATTGACCCATCCATCTACACACTTAGCAAGATTTACATGGTGATTAAAGAAGAGGTAATGCTTCTCAATGTTGCTGTAATCAATTAGCACACATCACTTTCAGACTTCTGCAGGATGCTGCCAAGAAAGAGATAAACCTAGATACAATCCCAACAGAAATTTAGAGAAAGTTCAGGATGGTGCCATGTCTGAAGTATAAAGATGGCAACAATTCCTTTTTTTTTTGAAAAAAATGACAATGAAAACTTCAAAAGTGGTATAAAATTCCAGCAATTGTGTTATAACTACACATGGAAGACAATTGCACAATCTAGGGACCAAGCAGCATACACAGCAAACCATATGAAACAATTAAACCATAGAATCCTGCTCATGTTATACTTGATCACCATAGAACCTAAAGACAATATTGTTAACAAATAGAGCAAGCACTACCCTCATAAGTCCTTTAAATTCTAATGGCACTTCAATGATCACTCTATGCTATAAAGTCCTAAAAGCCTTCTCTGCCAACCTAAAACAACTCAGTCCTCCCTTAATTTAAACATAATCACACTTTGAAAGACCTCTTGAAGTGTGGGACATGATGTGAAAAACAGGCATCAAATATTTAAATCAGAGAGAGAGAGAGAGAGAGAGAGAGGTAACAAAGTGAAACACCTAATTTCCAATTCTTTTAAAATATCATACTTCCATGTTTCTAAATTTCCTCATCCTCCATTGCTGGACTCTATTAATACACATGCATGAGCGTACACAATATAAAGAGTATAACGGGAGCCCTAACATGTTAAATTCCAGACTAAGCTTGTTCATATAAACAATGTTCAGAGATTGTTAAAAACGAATAATAGGGAAAAATCCAGCATATAAATCCCCAACCAACTACCATTGGAAATCCCAATGCTTCAGTAACCATGGAAATTCCCAATGTTTCAATGAAATAATTAACTTAAATATGGAGTGTATTAAGTGTAGAGAAATCAATTCAGCAAAGGAATAATTCAAAGTTCTTAGAGTTGATACTTTATGAAGTGAAGAATATATAACCATACTGAACAAAAAACCATGGTGCTGTCAAGTGGCTGCAAACAGACCAAGAATATCCAAGTAACAAATGAAAAAATATATAAAAATTGATTAATGAGACGTCCCACATTCTAGGTTCCCATGAAGAGCAAAATTTCCTCAAGAGCAACTGATGGATTAGAACCTTTTGGCCAAAATATGTCAAAGGCTTTGGTAGGCTGAAATCAGATCTCACTGTAGATGGTATAAGCCCAAAAAATGTTGTCATATGAGAACAAGAACATGCGCGTGCCTGAGTATTTGTCAAGGATTCCTGAAAAGGTCAAGTTCAAGGAGTTCTAATAATAAGCTAATTGGAATTTTTTTTTATTCCCCAGTTTCTGATTCTTTCCTTTAAAGATCATTTGGAACAAATTCATGGATTCAGAGAATTACAATAGATAATGGAATTTTTGAAAGTTGTTTCCGGTGTTTGGGCTTTCTCACTGTCTCCTCTATCAAAGAATCCATACTGACGGCCTCAAATATAAAGAATAAAAACTGAACTTTTTACATACCAATATCTGCAACTATTTTCAAACTTCATTAAAGAACCTTGGCGTTTAGATGACTTTAAAAATTTAATTCCTGCATTATGACATCAGAGCAATTGAAATCAACTCAATTTTGTTTCGAGTTTTTTTTTCCATTATCATATTAACATATCAAGCCATGTAAGTTCCACCATTAGCTATGTTCTTCAACTCATTTCAACATCACTTTGCAAAGACACTGAATCCAAAAACATAAATGAGCATCTCCAATTCCATGAAGCACACTTCCATCCAATATGCACCTCGCTTGCCTCTCTCAATTTAACACCAAACTAATCCAATTTGTGTTGCTTTTCTGAAATCTAGAAGCTCCAATCTATCAATTTATAATAGTAGTGGAATCCCATGTCAATCATGCGAAACACGACGGAACCCAGAGCCCTTGACCACTTCTGATCAAGCAATGATCGTTACCAACTACAGCTGAAACATCAAAACCAGCATGACTTCCCCTCAAGGCCTCAAATCAAATAAATTCAGAACTCTCAGTTGTTGCATTACTATAAGATCTAACATCAAATAATCATCAATCAATCCAAAAAAATCAAGCAACAAAAGACAGAAGAACGATTATAATTACATCAAAATGAAGAACAAATATTAGAAATATGAATAGAGTAATAACACGTCACAATCACCTCAAAGAGGTATCATTGATTAGAAATTCGAAGACATCAGCAAACATCCAGCTAAAGAAAAGAATCAGAAATTGATATCGAAACTTACGAGAATGAGTACCGAGGAAGCTCCTTGAAATCGCTGAGGGTTTTGCAGAAGAAAAGAAAAACCAACCGAAATCAAAGAATAAATCCCTAAGGCAATAGACGACAGAGCTGTAATTTGGGTGGCAGGAGGGAAGAAAAACATAAAGAGAGGGCAAATTAGGAGGCTTTAGGGTTGGAGAATGGGGGTTGGAGAACAAAAAAAAATTTGGACCATTTCTCGATTTGTGCATGTCATCCTTGCGCAGGGGCCATGCTAATCTTCTCTGTATCGTTCCAATTTTATCATATGTCTCCGAAGAGACAGGTTGCTCTAGTGAGCAACTATAGAAGAAGAAAGATAAATTCGTTGCCTAAGCAATATGGGACTAAATTTAATATAACTTAACAAATCATGTGAGCACGTGACTTGAGATTGCCTAAGATGTAATTATTATTATTATTATTATGTAATAATAATATATAAAATAACATTTTTTGATTTATGATAAATTATATAATTTAATAATTAGCAAAATATATGCACAGCAGAATGATACTAGCCAAATGCAGCATCAAAATCTATTAGAAGGCTAACAATCTAGGCAGAAATTGATCAGAATTGATCATGCAAGGGAACACTAAATAATATAATAAATTGTCTTAACAAGGTAGAAAACCCAATAGAGAACTCATTATGGCAATGCACAAAACATTTGGAGAAAACAGTTGTGATTGATGCAACAAATATAACATCATCTGGTAACATTATTGCTACGAGATGCACAAAAATAACATGATCCTCAACTTAAATGGTTATTAGATCATCTTCACCAATGAAAAAGCAAGAACTGCCAGATATACTGGTTGATGATGCTCTAAAACAAGCAACAAATTTCCAAAAGTTGGTTCTGGTCAAATACAAAAGTTGGTGAGAAGGCTGCCCAAAACAATAATTAATGCCCCGCCAAATATTGAACTCTTTAAGAAGCAAAAGGATTACGAGTAACAAAAAGTTTCTGAGCAAAAGAATTTCTGCTAGAACCACTTCTCTGCCCTAACACAACCAGGGATCCAAAAATGCTACCATAGCCTATCCAAAGTTGCAGTGCATGAGCAAAAATGGAAACCTGAATCATGGAAACTAGAAGAAACTTGCATGCAAACCATTGAAAAAAAATAAAGGGGGCAACCAGGCAAGTCTTTATTTTCTTTTTTTTATTGTTTCCAAATGGATTGTTCCATTCAAGGTTTGCAATCTCCATACCAATAACATGCTAGTACATTGTCAATACCCTCCATCTGAGATCGGTTCGGAGTATTGGCCCATGGTATTCTCCCAAACCTTCTATCAGCTTAGTACCAATAATGGTACGGTACACTCAATATGGGGCATTATGCACTAGTACTGTAAATCTTGGTACCATGACTTATTTAAAACCGATTACTAGGTATCAGCATCTTTGTTTCCAGCAATTCATAACTAGAAATTTCATATAGCATTGCAGTCAATAACAACAACAACAATATGCATACTTTCTAGGAATATGCATAAAATGTGAGGAGATCTTGATTCAGTAAATGAAATCTATGGGACTAAAGAAAATGCTAGCTATTGTTGGAGTCTAAGCATAGAATTTCGCTAGTTACCATTATTGGAGGGATTGTCCCAAGACATCGACGCATCCATTTACATACTTAGGTAGAATGACACTGCGCTTAAAGAAGAGGTAATGCTTTTCAACATTTCTGTAATCACTTCATTTTATGCACACCACTTTCTGGCTTAACAAGGATGCTGCCAAGACAAAGATAAAACTCGATACAATCCCAACAGAAGTTCAGAAAAAAATTCAGGATGGTGTCATGACTGATGGAAAACTTATTTTTAAAATTTGGCAATGAAAACTCCAAAACTAGTAGACAACATTCCAGAAATTGTACCATAACTATACATGGAAAACAATTGCACAATCTAGTAACCAAGTAACATAAACATAGCAAACTATATGAAACAAGCAATCCATGGAATCCTTCTGAGATTATACTCAATTACACTTTAATCTAAAGACAATATCGTCACCAAATTAAGTAATCACTAGACCTCAGAAGTCTTCTAAATTGTAATGGTACTTCAACTGAACACTCTATGCTATATAGCTCTAAAAGCCTTCTCCTAGTTAAAACAATTCAATCCCAGCTTGAAAGAACTCTTGGAGCGGGGGACAAAGGAAACATTCAATTTCCAACACTTCTAAAATATCATACCATGTTTCTAAATTTCCTCATCCTCTGTCATTGAACTCTGTTAACATAGGAATGTACAGTACATACGAAGAGTATTAGGGGAGCCTTAACACATCAAATTCTCACCTGGGCTCATATTAGGAATGTTCAGAGATAATAACAAATGAACAATTAGGGACAAACCCACTTACAAAAACCACAACCAGCTACCATTGGAAATCCCAATACTTTAGTGAAAATTTAAACTAACCATGGAAATTTGCAATGCTTCAATGAAATGATTGATTTAAATATGGAGTATTTTAAGTGTACAGGAATCAAGCCAGCAAACGGATGATTCACCATTCTCAGATTTGATACTTAAAGAAGTGAAGAATAAATAAACCACACTGAAAAGAGACACAGTGTTGTTAAGAAATTGCAATCAGACCAAGAATATACCAGCAATGAATGAATAACGAGGTTACGAAGTAACTAATGAGTCATCCCGAATTTTGAAGAAGTTTTTCTCAAAGAAAATATGATGGGTTAGAAATTGTTTGACCAAAATGGATCAGAGGCTTCCATAGGCTGAAAGCAGAAGACGTCATTATAGATGGTATAAGATCAGAAAGGTTAAGCTGTCATATGAGACTAAGAAAATGTGCAGGCCAAGTATTTATGACAAGGACTCCTAAGAAGATCAAGGTCAAGTTGTTCTAATCATGAGTTAATCAGAATAATTGTTTTACTCCTTGGTATAAGTTAATCATTAGTTAACCAGATGACTTCACTGTAGATTGTACAAGACAATAAAGGTTTAAGTTGTCATATGAGAATAAGAACATGTGCACGCCTAAGTATTTATGACAAGGATTCCTAAGAAGATCAAGGTCAAGTTGGTCTAATCATAAGTTAATTAGTAGAATTGTTTTATTCCATAGTTTCTGCTTCTTTCTTTTAAAAATCCTTTGGATCAAATAAATGGATTTAGAGAATTATGATAGCTAATGCAATTTGTGAAAGTTATTTCTTGTGTCAGGGCTTCCCCATCATCTCAGTCTTTCAACTCAATTCCACATCACTTCACAAAGATACTGAATCTAGATACATTAATGAGCATCACCAACTCCACGAAGCACCTCTTCAGTCCAATATGCACCCTGCCGACCTCTCCACTTAACACAGCAAATCCAATATCAAATCTACTCATCTGAAAATTCTAAGCATACCTATCTTTCTCTCCAGGCCTCGACTCCAATCTATCAATCCCATGCCAATCATGTTAAATATGACACTCAGAATAGCCAATGCTGATCAAGCAATGTTCTTACCAACTACAGCTGAAAAGTTGAAACAAATAAATTCAAATCAAATAAACTCATACATATCTCAATTTGTAGCACTACTACCAGATCTAACCTCAGCTGATCTTCAACCAATCCAGTGGACATCAGGTAACGCAAAACAGAAGAACAATTACAATTATCATTGCACAACAGACATTATCAATATAAATAACACATTAGAAACGTAAATAACACACACTCGGAACAATCAATCAGATTCATCACGGTTGCAATGTAAATGAATTGTATAGAAATTCGAAGGCAAGCAAACACCAATCTATTGAGAGATATCAGAAATTGACATCAAACTTACCGAAATGAGTGCCGAGGGAATTCCTTGCAATCGCCGAGAGTTTTGCAAAAGAAAAGAAAAATACCCAAGTTCAAGAATAAAACCTGAATGCGATGAATTACGGAGTTGTGTTTTGGGTGGCGGGGGAGAAGAGGAGCACAAAAAGAAAAAAGCAAAGATTAGGCGGTTCTAGGGTTCGAGGAAAAGCAAAAAGAAAATAATTAGAAAACCGGCGGATTATACGAGAGAGATTTAGAGAGTATTCGAAATAAAACAAAGAAAAGGATTAGAAAAATAAAAGAAAAAAAAACCCTCGATCGAAGAATAAAACCCTAATGCGATGGATTACATAACTGCGAATTTGGGTAGTGGTGAAATTCGGCGGGTTCGACAAAAGAGATTTTGAGCGAAGAGGGGGTTAAGAAAAAAAAATTTGGACCATTTCTCGATTTGTGCGTGTCATCCTTGCGCAGGGGCCATGCTAATCTTCTCTGTATCGTTCCAATTTTATCGGATGTCTCCGAAGAGACGGCTAACTTTGGTGAGCGACTATAGAAGAAGAAAGATAAATTTCGATCCCTAAGCAGTATGGGACTAAATTTTAATATAACTTTACAAATCACGTGAGCACGTGGCTTGAGATTGCCTAAGGAAAAATTCTATTTGGCTGCACTTTTTGGCTGAGAAGCCCCCGCCGCCGCTTTAAAAAAATTAACATATTTATCTCTAAAATATTTGAATAAAATAGCTCCTTTTGCTCAGTAGCCCTCCAAGCTCAAAACAGTCCCCCCATACCCGCTAGCCCCTTCCTCTTCCACTGCCTTCGATTTCCTCCTCCTTCTTTGGATCAACACTTGAATCCGACCATTGAAGCTTGATTAAAGAGATTTCAACCTATAATCGAGCAATGGATAAGCAATTAATAATTTTTGAAGGTTCTACGGTCGCAAAGGTTGATTTATATCCTGTCATCGAATTTTTTTTTTCCGGTTTGTGAGTTGTTCGGCCCTGTGTGATCGAACAGGTCAAATCTGTTCGCCACACAGGGCCGAACTTAGTCATCCTATTCAGCCCTGGTGGGCCGAATTGAGTTAGCATGTTCGGCCCTAGTGGGCCGAACATATTTTTTTCTATTCGGCACACAGGGCCGAACGGATGCCAATAATTCGGCCCCGTATGGCCGAACAGAAAGTTTATTTTTGGTTTTTTTTGGGTTAATTATGATTAAGGTTTAAAATTATTATTTGATTTGTAGGGCTATGCTTCGACCGAATGCAGCATGATTGGCTCTAATTGTGTGATGGATTACACAAATGAATTTATAACTTACTATGTAAGAAAATTTTGATTGCAATTATTTTAGTATTATTTGACTGAGCAATGTTTAAAATTGTCTACTAACATAAAACTATTTATTTTATAGATATTCAAAAGTAGAGAAGAAACGTATAATTGGTGTCGGGAAGTCGGAAAGAGGAATGGATTTATCGTTATTATTAAAAAATCTGATACGGGTAGCAATGTTAAGAAACAAGAAAATGTTAAGAAACCAAGAATTTTTTTCTTGCGAGAGGAGTGGTACTTGCAAAAGTAAACACATAAAGAAAAGGGATCAAAGACCAGGGCCAGTGGCACTAAGAAGTATGGATGTCCTTTTGCCTTAAGAGGGAAGTAATTGGACACTGCATATGATTGGATGTTAATGGTCATGTGCGGTGTGCACAATCATCCAGCTACAAAGCATCTCGAGGGCACTCATATGCAAGACGATTATCTAAGCAGGAGACTACAATGCTAGTAGATGTCGAAGAGTTTGGTTCGGCCCTAAGGACATATTATCTACTTTGAAGCAAAGGAATGCCCTCAATGTTACGATAATGAAGATAATCTACAATGCATGGCAGATGTGCAAAGCTGTAGAGACAGCTGGGAGATCTTAGATGCAACACTTCTTGGTAAATTATCTGAGTGTAAATACATTGAGTGGCATAGGAATTGTATTAAGTCTAATGTTGTGCGTGACTTGTTTGGGGCACACCCTGGCAGTATAGAATTGTTACGTGCATTTCCTCATGTGTTGATAATGGATTGCACTTACAAGACGAATAGATATCGTCTTCCTCTCTTAGAGATTGTGGAGGTAACATCAACTGACCTGACATTTTAATTGCTTTGTATACATGGACTCAGAGCGAGAAGATAACTATACATGGGCATTAGAGAGATTGCGCAGTGTCATGGACGCTGATGCTCCGCCTGAGGTCATAGTCACAGACAGAGACTTGGCTCTATTGAATGCAATTCAGAGGGTATTTCCTACGGCAACACATTTTTATGTAGATGGCATATTAGTAGAATGTTTTGGCCCAGTGCAAAAGGTTATTTGAAACAAAGGAGAAATGGGATAAGTTTATAATGAGATGGAATATACTTGTGTTGTCCACCACAGAAGATGAGTTTAATGATCACTGGAGTGCACTCCAAAGAGAGTTTAGTACCTATCCAGATGCTTTACGGTATGTGTCAGATACTTGGCTGAGCAAGTACAAGGAAAGATTTGTCGCAGCATGGACGGACGCATGTAGGCACTATGGGAATGTGACAACTAATAGGTATAACAAGGAATTGATAAATTTAAGAACTTTATAATTTAATTACACAATTGTTATTTCACTTTTATTTATTTTTATTAACTTTCTAGGGCTGAAAGTGCACATGCAAGGCTGAAAAGACAACTTGGATCAAGCCAAAGGAATTTTGAGTCATCTTGGACAAAAATATAGTTTGATTGAGTTGCAACACAGTGACATTAAAGCCTCATTTGAGAAGAGTTTGACAGTCGTGCCTGGGTTCAGCCTGGGTTTTACGACGTTTCCTGAAGACGCTGTGGGTCTAACTCTAACTCGTGAGGGACCAGCATCCATATATATGGAACATTGCATTATTCATCATTAAAACGCAAGATAAAATTATGTCAAAATATTTATCGATAACCTAAACTATTTTAATAATATATATATATAGTAACATATATTATTAGTAATATATTTAATAACATAAACTCATTTGATAAAAAAATTTTAAAAGATAAACATTAATAATATATATTTTAAAAATTTTTAATAACTCTTTATTAATAACATAACTCTCTTAATTTTAATTTTTTATTTTTAAAATATATTAATAATATATTTATTAATAATATTAATAATATAAACTCATTTAAAATAAAATTTTAAAAGATATATTATCAGATTTTTTAATATCTCTTTAATTATATATTTTATTTTAAGTCTATATTATTATACTTATAGTATACTTTATTATAATTATAATATATTTATTATAATACTATTATATTATAATATACTTTATTATAATACTATATTATAATACTATTATATGATAATTAGATTTAATTATTCTGTTCGGCCCAGAGGGCCGAACATAATAAACTCTGTTCGGCCTGCTGGGCCGAACAGAATTCCCAGAAGGCCGAACAGAATTAATCTGTTCGGCCCAACTGGACCAAATAGAGTTGAATTCTGTTCGCCTGCTAGGCCGAACAGAGAGTCTCTGTTCGGCCAACCAGGCCGAACAGAGACTCGGCCGTCTTTGGAGCGAGGGAGGGAGTCGGAGAGGACGCGGAGAGGGGTGAAGGCGTGGGAGGGATGCGGACACCGGAGAGAGAGATGGAGCTTGGCTAAAAAAGGTGGAGGATGTTGAGGGAGGCGGATCAAGTGAGGAAGGGAAGGAGGGAGGAAGGGAGGGAAAGCTTACCATGAAGACATGAAGCTACCGGGGAAGCCGCCCCATGAAGACCTTGAGCGAGAGGGGGACCGTGAGCGAGAGCGAGAGGAGAGCGGGGGAGCGCAGTCGAAGGGGGGAAGGGGGGACACTGAGTAATTTTGGAGGGGGGGGAGGGGTGAAGGGGGAAGGGGTAGTTTAGTATTACTAAATTTAGGGGGCTACTGAGTAAAAAAAAAAAAGCTAAATGGGGGGCTCCTCAGCAAAAAGTGCGGGCCAAATAGAATTTCCCTTGCCTAAGATGTAATTTTATTATGATTATGATAACAATAATATATAAATAAATTGTTTATGATATTATTATAATTATTATGATAAATTATATAATTTAATAATTGATATAATATATTATAAGAATAATATTGCAATATTATAACATTATTATTATAACATTGCAATATTGTCAATTATTATCATATAATATCGTTAATATTAATATTTAATTAATATTAATAAATTATTATTATTTATAACAATATAACTATTTTATATAATAATATATATATAATAATAATATAATTAATTATAATTATAAAATTATTGTATTAAAAGGATACATACATAGCTTTTACCTGTAAGAAACATGATTCGATAGTTTTCAAAGCTATAAACTTATTAGCTTTTGTGACATCTTATATAAAATTATCACTAAAATAATTTTCAAAAGGCCAAAAGTCCTAAAGTCACCCTTATTTCTTTGAATCAGAGAGCTTTTATTCATAAATTAAATATTTCTGATAACATTCTTCTTGTTCAAGAAAGTTATGCAATTCATGAAGAAGGCTCCTTCGAGAAGGAGTTTCATGATAATTAAACTTGATATAGGAAGTGCTTATGGCTGCATTTAATGGGAGTATTTATTTGTTGTTAACCTATCTTGGCTTTCATACTAATTTTATTGCATGGATTCCAGCATGTGTCGAGGCTCCTGGGTTCTCTATTCTAATCAATGATTCTTCTTCTCCTTGGTTTACTTCGATTATAAGCCTTAGCAAGGTTGCCTTCTATCTACCTCTTTATCTTATGTTCTGAAATGCTATCTATAGCTCATTTACTTTTTACTGATGATCACATCCTTGTAGAAAGAGCTACTTGCAAGTAGGGTCTAGCTCTTAAGAAGATTGTTGAACACTATTGTATTTCTTTTGTTTAGATGGTTAATTTAGCTAAATTTCATATTTCTTTCGTCCATCTGCACCGAGGAATGCCGGAAATCAAATCGCTGAAAGCACAAATGCCACCTTAAAGCAAGGGGTTTGGTCTTATTTGGGGGTTCTGATGATTGGGTACAAACTTGACTTGACTCATTTCAATCCAGTGCTAGATAAAATTCATCAAAAGTTAGATGGTTGGAAGAGACTCTTTCTTTTGCAGTAAGACTGACTCTTCTTCAATTTATCCTCTATCCCATACCTATTTATTTAATGTCTAATTGTTCTCTATCTTTTGCTATGGTAAGTAGATGAAGAAGGAATTTAGAGCTTTTCTCAGGGGTCACAATATGGATAAGAAAGTTATGCATTTGTCTCTTGGAATAAGGTTTGCACTACTAAATCTGAAGGTGGCTTTGGTCTTTATCAGCCTCAAAAAAAAAAAAAAGAATTATGAACAAGCTCGTATATTTTTAATATAAAAAATGTTATGTACTAATAATGAATTTGATATAAGATACAGCCATAGTAGCATGTTTCTTTGTAAGCACCTCTGACATTTTCAAAATTGTATATGCTTTCATATTTTAGTCTATTATTTAAATAATTGAGACATGGTTTTCTATCTAGTACCCTGACATAATCAATCTCACCTCATGCAGGCAATTAAATTTTTGATCAATTGCATTGGGAAATTGGAGTGAAAATAGACATGCCTATAATAAGTGTACTGAATTTTGTGGTCAGCCTACAGGGCTGATGATCTCATGGAGTGTGATTTTTTTTTTTCTTTTCTTTTTGGACTGTAAGAATGAAGTGTAGGAAAAGCTGATATCAGGTGCATTCACTTGATCAAGTTAATAGTCTTACGAAAACCAGTCAATTATATATTGCAAATTTCTACAGTCAACATTCATGATAATGGTGGTCTTCTACGGACATATTGGACATTCCATATTAATTTGCCCCAAGAACAGCATCAAAATGATCTTTCTTCTAGGAGAGAATAAAAGAGAGGAATATTATTAAAATTCAAACTTAGTATATCACCTGGGGAAGTGGTCTGTCTTTGGGGTGGGAGTGGGTTTGGGTGGATTCCAAGCTAAAGAGCTGGTTGAAGTTTAGGATTAATAATATCTTTCACTATGCACTTTCTTATATTTGAGTGGACCAATGTGGCCATCGAAGACGTAGGCAAGCTTTTCATTACGAAACCCTGAATGTTCCACTAGCAACCGGGCAACCTTCTGTTTGTTGTCTTTCGGTAACATGATTAATAGAAATGGATGTAAAAAGATGATGGATATTTGTTGTGGTGTAGAACTCTGGATCATTCAGATTACATTCTATCATCAAATCCAAATCCAATTACAAACAAAATCATACAAAGTTGTTTTTTACTGCCAAAAGATATCCTCTTTCTTCTTCTCTGTTTTTCAACAAGAAACCACAATCGCAAAAGCAACGTGTCCAATTTAGCATTGAGTTCATCAACTAATTCGAACTACAAACTGTCACATCCAAGCCATTACAAAACAGAGGGAATTTGGATGCATATAAGTTTTCTTCTGTTGATAAACTGAAATATAGTTTGTATCCTATAAACCTGGGCAAGTCTCATAAAAAAGCATAAAAAAATTATTACTTCACTTCCAAAAGGACAACGTCTTCTTTCTGTTTCTCAACAAAAAACCGCAATCATCAAAGCAACGTGTTCAATTTGGTATTGAGTTCATCAACTAATTCGAACTAGAAACTAGAAACTATCACATCCAAAGCCCTTACAAAACAGAGGGAATTTGGATGCATGTAAGTTTTCTTCTGTTGACGATCTGAAATATAGTTTGCATCTTATAATCTTGGACAAGTCCCATATAAAGTCGTTAAAACACGATGATATGAAGAGATGAACAGGTCACTTTGTTTTCTTACACCCCTTCTGGACCACTAGGGATTGGCTCATAACCATTTTGATCACGAACTAGAGGCTTCTTTTGTTCTACTGGAATGAATTTTAAGATGATGGCATACATCATGCTGATGGCCCCGATCAGTATGCTAAGCAACCACAATTGCCAGCTCAGAGGCACTGTGCTTGCAAAAGCACCAAGGAACTGCACTATTATCACTTGGAATATGACAGTGCCAGCTAAGACAGCTGCAAAGATCCAGCTGCTGAATATTCCATGGAACACGTTAATCTTTTCCATCTGCCGGCTATTTATTTCATTAAAGACCTGAAGCAATAAGATCCAGTTCAGAAATAAATTAATTTGCAACGATCAAATAATCTGAAGAAAGAAACTAGTGAAACAGCATGATCATAAGCTGTCGCCATAATTACAGAAAATTAGAAAAACAAATAAACTGGAAATATATCAAACATGTAGTAGTGAGGATAGCTAGTTGCACTTCGTGAGACCACACGTTGGTTCTCTCACATGTTGTTAACGCTAATTGGACGCATTTAATGTTCCACTAACATACAAAAAATAATAAAACACCAGTTCTATAAAAATTAGCTTAATCTTTTAGAAGACACCTTTTGAATACCCATAATGATAGTTTTTCTTGATGTCCATTGATATGAAAATATCAACAAAATATTATTTCAGAATTAAGAAAAGTGGATACAAGCTCTTGTACGCGTAATGTTGAAGAAAATGTTTATTCCAATAAATTTGCATGAAACTTGCTAGTTCTCTCAACAAGAATTTCAAGTTCCTAACAAGGCATAGTGGTGTGCTAATAATAGCATGCATGCAGAATGTGTGCTTGCTCGAGCACGCATGCACATGTGAGAGAGAGAGAGAGAGTGCTTGTTGGAACATATACATTTAAAGTGATGCTGTGTACGGTGTCACCACTTCTGTATGGTTTCAGTGGCATGATATGAGATTTTGCTATGATCCAAGCATCAAAACCATTAGATTCTGATCTACACATTCCAAAATGCACCAGATCATGATGATTACTATTGTGGATTTTCAATTTGTTTCGTTACCACTTTTGCCTCCAAAAATGATGATGTCAGGGAACAGAACCTAAATAAGCTACTGGGATCAAACCATCTAGAAGAACAAATGTGTTTTACCCTCATAAAGCCTAACATTATTTTATAATGACAGAACCCGTTGTTTTTATGTCCTTTTTTTTCCAAAAAAAAGAAAATCCCAATGAGAGTTAGGCATGAGATCGTTATATTTATTTGTCATAAGATTAGGTTTGCAGACTTTGTCTAAATACATACATATACATAATATTACATACAGAGATCAACACCATCACAAATATTGCACTTATTACAGGAATAATGCCAACAATAAGAAACCCATCAAAACGGGAACCACTATAAACTTATTAATAACCATGGAAATACCTCGATGTCCTTGTAGTCCGTGACATAGATATCATATGTAATTAGTATAAAAAATATTAGTTGATAAAGGTTATAAAGCATATACAATTTTTATGCATCTGAAGCATCACTGCATCTTTGAGTAAAGGTATGATCCACCCAAACATCATGGAAAGTTCTGCAATTTGCACAAGTGGTTCTTAATAGGTCCAAGTTTCAAGTAAGGCAACTTTAAGTGACCTAGATGCTTTTCATGAACCTAAAAATTATGGATAATTAAGGAAAACTACTTTATTGGTTATGCAAAGCAAGCTCATTAAACTAGGCTGACAACTTTTGTGAGCCCCTATTCTTCCACGTATCCTCACCATGTGAGGATCCGCCTTTGTTGATGGAGGAAGGGAGGCGCCCCCCTTCCTCCGCCATTGTTGACGGCCGCGGCGGAGGGGGCGCCGCAGCCAGTCAAAGAAAGGGGGCGCCGATGCACCCCCTTCACACGAGCACAGGGGAGGGGCTAACCCTCCCCTTGCCACGATATAAGGAGGGGGGGAGCACCCCTCCTCCATTCTGTTCCCCCCAGTGCTGGCTGAAAGGTAAGAGAGAGATTGAGAGAGAGAGAAAGAGAGAATGAGGGAGAGAGGCGGCCTCCCTTCTTCACGGAACCAAGTCGGTTCACGGCTTAGTTCGGGCTCGGCAGAGCGCCCGTCGCCTCGCCGGGCCTAGGCGGCGGCCAGTGGTCCTCACCGACGGCGGGCGACCGTCCAGTGAGGGTCCGGCCGGGCCACCGGCATGATTCGTGCCACGGGAGAGAACGGGAGAGAAAGAGAAAAATAGAGGGAGAAAGAGAGGGAAAGGGAGGCGGCCGCGGCGGCGGCCGGCTCTGGCCAGGTCACCGACGATCGGGCTGCCCAGGAATTGGCTGGCGACGGCACTGGCACGGTTCCCCCTTGTTTCGGGTGAAACAGGGGAGGCGCGTGGGGAAGAAGGAGACGTGGGCCGGCTGGGCCGTCCCACATTGGGCCCTGTTAGGCTGGCTCACGAGCCATTTTCAGGCTGCATTTTGGGCTCCGTATTGGGCCAAGAACGGGGAAATAAAAATATGACCCGATTCGTCGTTGATTCTAGTTCTTGGAATATTTTATTTTTCCATTCGGGCTTATATATTGGAAGATATTCGAGCCCAAAGTTGGGCCCAGGATTAGACTAGGTAGACCTTAGGGGATGCTTCATTATTCTAATTTTTGAGATTTAATTATGGAAATTAATGCTGTAGGTAACCAGATGTCCACATAGCTGATTTACATTTGGAATTAGCGTACTGAGGTAAGTAAGCCATTTATTATAATTTTTATAATTTATTAGAATATGAAAATTATGTATTTAAATGCTATATTGATATATATTGCATTATTTGAAAAATAAGATAAAATGAATTTTGCTATTTAATTTGATAAATAGTATCACGAGTATACAATTGGGTATCTGTTATAATTATATGTGATTGCTAATATTTTGCAAAGTAATAAATTATAAATGTGCAAAAATTAAATGATGTGATTATTTTGACTTTGCAAAATATATTGATACTATTGATGTATTTTATGCTAACCACTGTATATGTGACATGTGGAGCTTATGCTCATGATGATGTATGATGTGCTACATGCAAATATGATGATGATATGTGTCGCCGCGGTTCTTATATGATGTGAAATGATGTGAAATGCCAAGAGATACGGGACCTACCTTTACAGGGGAAGATATGTGGAGGATACACATCTATAGGATATGATGTGATTGATATACGGCATAACGCATACACATTTAGAGGATGTGTTGTGATTGATTATGATATATGGCAACTTTCATGGTTCTCTTAGATTTAGAGGCTAGACAAGAAAGGAAGAAAGCAAAGGCAATACATAAGGAACTGCAACTTTTTGTAAGGAAAAATTTATAAGCTAAAGAATCAAATAAAGCCTATTTGCCAGTCAAGTATTGAAGAGTATGCTGTCATTTGTTTAGGAGGCATGTGAAGTAGGAGGAGTTTAGAAGTTTATCTTTGCACTAAAAATTTATTTATTCAACAATGGAAATTTTAAGGTACCAACTGCAAAGTTGTTAGAGATGAAGTGTTGGTGCTAGAGACCTAGACTTGATTCTTGCCCTCACCCAACAAAGGAAGGAGGTGCTCCGTATATGCTCCTCTCTCTATCTCTCTCTCTTTCTCACACACACATGCACACATGAAAGAAATCATAATCATGGCTTTGGGTTCCAGCAGAACTTCCTGTGGAGCATTGGAACGGATTGCTATCTCAAGTATCGAAACGGAACCGTTTCGTTCTCATCTCAACATCCTAATCAGCGCATCTTGGGACAACCCTGGTTTCAAGTGTCAAGACGAGCAAGACGACAATGCATCCCATTCCATAAAAAAATCAAAACAACCCCGTTAAATCCTTGAGCATTATAACTCCACATCAAGGCATTATTAGATCTTTAAAATAACCTTATAATTGACTTCTTTTGCTAGCTTCATTTTCATCTACCACAAAACCAAAAAGACATTCAATGTCTTTCTAAGTTCACCATTATATTCTTGTGTAAGTGATTGCTCCTCAACACCACATTTTAATGGTTCATATAGCCTTAAAATGACATTTTCACCACATAATAAGAATTCATCCATGGTTGTAGGTCATGAATGATTGTCAAGAATCAAAACTGTTTTTTCCTCTGACCATGTTTATTACGATGACAAAATTCTATTAATACATTCATGCCAACTGTTGATCAAAGATCCACATTCATTACATCTTTTGAAGTTCACCACCATCTTCTTGTGTAATTGAGCGATCGATAACACGCATTTTAAGGTTTCTTATTGCTTTGACATACATTTGCACCTCATCCTCAGTATGCAACCATCCACATTTTAAATCATGCATGATAGTCAAGAGTTGAACTTTTTTTCTCTAATCATCTTTGTTATGATTGTAAGCTTCTATATAGAAGCCATATGGATGTTGGAAAAGGAGTTTTTGTTAGATATATTGATGTGATTAGAAACATGTATGATGAAGCAATTATTAGTGTGAGTTTAGCAGTCTGCTAACACCAACAATAAAATAAGCATTTAAATATGCCATCATACAATCCCTTCTATAAAATAATTATTCTTTATTGACAATGGTAAGACTTGTTGCTTTTTTTTAATCTTATTCACTAACATTGCAGTAGAGTTATACACCAAAAGAGATTTATTGCAGACTGAAACAACTGATGATATTTCAGCTGAGTACTATGAAATGCATAAATTTTCAAGCACCAAAGAACAATTACAAGAGTCTGTGAAAAAGCAAAAAACAGATATGTCTATCAAACAGAAACTATAAATTCAGCTAGCTGAGACATAGAATGAAGAAACTATGCAACAATGGTGATGAGCAAATTATAGTTACTATAAATTCTTCATATTTTAACAAAACCAAGTGTTACAGTTGGTGATGAGCAAATTATAGTTACTATAAATTCTTCATATTTTAACAAAACCAAGAATTACAGTTGATACCTGGCAAAACACAAATGTGTTGAATATGAAGGTATTGAGAACTGAATCAGCATCTGGGCCCCTGATTTTCAAAAGCCGTTTCCCATCAAACATGAGAAGTCCAAGTACAATCAGCTGATATATACTCTGGCCCATAATATTTCTCCACATGATCCTGGTGATAAAGTTCTCTCCCGTGCAACAGGTGGTCTTTTCATCAGTTCATCGCTTGGAGGCTCTGTTGCTAAGGCTAAAGCACCAAGCGTATCCATAATCATGTTGACCCAAAGTAACTGGACAGCAGTGAGTGGAGCACTCCCTAAGAATTAAATAACATATTAACATGAGAAATAATTGATTTAATATGTGGAGCAACTTGATAATCATCTAAAAGGCAGCAAGAAAAGAGTTTAAATGTGTATTTGGTGTACCTGTGATGCAAGCAGAAACAAAATTGACCATCAGAGCAACCACATTAACAGTCAACTGGAACTGTACAAACTTCTGGATGTTAATGTAAACCGCACGACCCCATTTGGCTACATTTATAATGGTAGAAAAATTGTCATCCATTATTATCACATCAGCACTCTCTTTTGCTACCTGTGCATAATATGGAGGTTCAATATAATACATAAAGAAGTTAAAAAGTTGTAATAATTAATGTGATAAAAATACGGCAAGAATTCTCACAATTTTAATGGACCGGAAATTATTGTGTAAGAGCATAGATCAGACAAACCATTTAGAGGTTTCAGTTTTCAGCTGACAAGGAATTCTCACTCTATTTTTATACAGAATGACCATGTTCTCTGCCTATCCTCATTGAAAGTTAATCTTACAATTAGCCGCTATGGTTTGCATGAATTTCAGGTCTATGGAGCCCTTGATGACATTTTTTGCTTTCTAGAGTGCTATTAACATTTGTTATGACATAATCAGTTTACACCATGTAAGCAGGGACAAAATGTCTACAAGGTTAACAAAGTTCTGACATGAACTTACAGCAGGATTTTTAGTAGAATGTTGTGTGACCTATTCTTGACCACATTCTGAAATGAACATGTTAATGTCATATAATTGGATATCATTCTAGTAACAGATCAAATTCTCAGAAGTTTCTTACCATCTTTCCTTAATTTTCTACATCATTACAAACTAAATGAACTCCCACCATCCTTCCCAAAACATGCAGATGAAAGGAAGGTTTGATAAAAGAAATTCACAAGAGTAATAACAGTTAAATAATTGGCATCATAAAGTGAATGTGCAGAAGGAATGCATTCCTATCTGGCAATATCTACTGTCTCAGCAATAACAGATGATGGCTTCAGAGGAGGTACTCTGATGTTAGACCCAAGCAATTATGTTGAATAGACCAATACACCCTACAGGTACAATGCACATATGCACATGCATGCACACAATAACTGTCCTTAAAAACTGAGGGCCTAGACGCCACCAACAAGTCCATTATGGCACCACAAAACCTTGCTGCCATTCAACATATCCAAGCTTTCAAATAAATGCAATCAACTTTAACTCATATTAGGGTATACAATAAAACATTGTACTTTGAATACTATATAATAAAGCTTATCAATCTAGTTGTCATTCATTTCAAGATACATGTAACACTACATGTGGGAGCTTGCTATAGTCCTCCTTGCCCACACCAATCAACTTAAGTAAACCTTCATCAGTTCATCCTACAAAAGCAAGCATACCATTTTTCGGAAACATCAAGGGTGCATCTTCAAGCCCTATAATGTGGAGGTGCACTTGCATAGCCATATCAAAGTGAAAGAAATTAGCTAGTTCACCATTCTTCTAGCACATTACACAAATTTCAAAAGTCATGTTATTAATAATTAACTTCATTAGACTTTTCATGCACCTAAGGCTACAATCTTATAACATGTAGTCATGCATGTTACATCTGGTTACCAAAGCAATGCAAGACATAATCATGTTTGGTAGATGAAATATAGATTCACCTACTTTCTTTTTTCAAACCTATGTACGACCACCTTTTTCTGGGCTCAAGATGGTCTGATTATCTTATCAGCTGAAAATTTGGGTTTTGTTTTAGGAATTCGAAAGCCCAATGGACACAAGATTGAGAGAAAAGTTCTATATCAGCCCAAAGGTTAGAAACTGTGGTACACCATAATATTTAAGCTTCTCATTGCAGTTGTATTCTATGAGCTTCCTATAATACCAAAGGAATATATAGAACACTCAGAATTTCGTGTCAACCATAGTTATGCATCTGCTCATATCCTGAATTTTGATCACACATCTGCTTGTCCTTATCATGAATACTTAGCCAATTTATACTGCTGATATGTAAAGATTTGTGAATATTAGCATGTATGACACATAAAATTATATGTTACCACTAGAATCTAGGCCAATTTATGATATTATATCAACATTGAATGGTTAAAAACAAGGATTAAATCTTCCACCTAAAGCTCCAGAACCAAAAACAAGGATATTTCAATTTTGGCCTGAAACAATACAAAACTTGACCAGTTCACAGGGTTTCAGCCAATGCTAAATTAAGGGTCTGAATAATCGTACAAGATATTTATGCTCAACTCAACTCAACTCAACTCATTTAAGCCTTTTCCCAACTACATGGGGTCGGCTACATGAATCTGCTTTCTCCACTCTGCTCTATTCAGGATTAAGTCGACATTCAAATTATAAATAGTTATATCTTTTTTAATTATTTTTGTCCATGTTAGTTTAGGTCTACCTCTACCTCTATCCTTACCATGGATTGTGAAAAGATCACTCTTTCTAACTGAAGCATCTAAAGGTCTTCGTTGTATATCTTCAAACCACCGTAATCGATTTTCTCTCATTTTATCTTCAATTGGGCTACTCCTATCATTTCTCTCATATATTTATTTCTAATTCTATCTTTTAAGGTTAGAAACTGTGCTCAACCAAATTATTTAAGCTTCTCATTGCAATTACTCTCAATGATCTTCCTATAATACCAAACAAATATATAGAACACTCAGAATTTCTTGTCAAACATAGCTACATGTTTTCTTATCCTTATCATCGATTCTGAGCTAATTTGTATTAAAGATATGTAAAGACTGTTGTGAATGCTAGTGTGTGTGTCACAGAAAACATAATTTATATAGCAAATAGTAGTCAACACAAATATATAGAATAATTTACGATATTATACTTACATGGAATGGTTCAAAACATGACCTAAAGTTCCACCCAATGATCTGGAAGCAAAACCAGGATATTTCAATTTTGACATGAATCAATACAAACTTGACCAGTTCCAGGATCTCAGCCAAAACCTAAATTGTGGGACCTAATAAATGTATGAGCTATTAATGCGATTTATTTAAATTTTAAAGATCTTTCAAAAATTAATATATTATTCAAAAAGAGCTCTATTGTTCCAGTGAAGAATTAGCGATGCAATACATCCATAGGTCCATAAACAAAATAGGAGGTAGACTTAGCTACACTCAAATGTAGCCTAGTTCAGGATCCGATGACCTTCCCCTCCAGATCTACCCAAATTTCAAAGTCATCCCATTTTTTCATTTTTTCTATATTTGGGATCGGTGAACCTTATGGATCCAAAGGTAAGGAAGGTGACCTGATATACGCCAAATCTACCTCAACAAAATAATATACTCTAAAATGATCTCTAAAATATTTTCATGAACTATTTCATTGTTCTCCATATTTTTACCAAATATTAATTGATAATTTCGGTTTTTATATGATTTCAACTGAAACTGACAAAAGTATAACTAAAACCACTCTAACTGCTGAAATCAAAACTCATATGGTTGCAATTATACAATTGCTGCTGTATTGATTACTTATACATGATTTTTCAAGTATTATTAACTTGCACCTTACTTTCCTGAATATACTTTCTTCAATGAAACTATCCAATGGTATTAAAAAAAACATGAGCTAAAATAATGAGATTATATGCTTGAATCATGGTTAAGAAGGAAAAACCATGTACAAATAATGGATACCTCTGTGCCTGCAATACCCATGGCAAGACCAATGTCAGACTCATGCAATGCTGGAGCATCATTAGTTCCATCACCAGTGACTGCAACAACTTCATTGAACATTTTCCTCAAGTTTGTCACCAAGGTATGTTTGTCCAAAGGCAAAGAACGGGCCATGACCTGCAAACAAATATACAGATATAAAATAGTTGTTTCAGATATTTCATCAATATTCAGAATGGAGCAATGCAATAACAATGTACAACTTGAATGATTTGCCTCATTCACAATTGGAATAATGTTCACTGCATCTTAGTTCTCTTTCTTCAATGACATAACATTTCATCCCAAGTATGAGAAATTGGATGTGGTAATCAGTGAGGTTGTAAGTTTGTGATTGCATTATTTACTAGAGAATGATATGGAACCTGTATTTTAGGAATTAGTTCCTTCATTTCTTCAGGGCTCTTGCTGCGAAATTCTGGTCCTTCTATAGCTAAACCATCCTCTGTCAATATGCCACACTCTTTAGCTATGGCTTTAGCTGTATTAATGTTGTCTCCTGTCACCATCCTCACTTTGATACCAGCAGCTAGACAGGTCTGAACTGCATCCTTGACACCAGGGCGCACTGGATCTTTAATGCCAAAAACAGCGATTAATGTGTAACCACCAGCAGGAATTTCTTCTCCATTATGATCACCATCTACATCCTTAAAGGCCAAGCAGAGTGTTCTTAATGCTTCACAAGCAAAAGTATTGATGACATCTGCAATATTTTTTTTCTGCTGATCAGATAAGGAGACTGTGTTTCCATCACTATCTATTATCTTGTCGCACATCTGGAGTATGATTTCCGATGCACCTTTGCAGAAAGCTCGAGTCACCCCACCAGGCATTGAAACAAGGACGGACATCTTTTTCTTAACTGAATTAAAGGGCTCCACTTTTAACTTTGTGCAATCCTGATATTTGGTATCAGCAAGTCCTTCCAAATCCAAGCCAAATTCTAACAATGCTGTTTCAGTTGGTGTACCCAGAATGGTGATTTTCCCATCTGTTCCTCTTACCACTTCTGAACTAGTGTTTTGAAATATGCACTGCATAAGGATGTCTATAACATTTTCAGATATCGCAGCTCTCAAATCAAGAGCAGTTTCCTTGCCTCTGAATGATTTAGATACTTCACAGAGCCACACCTTATCGACTACCATATGGTTAGTTGTCAGGGTACCTGTTTTATCAGTGCAAATGCAATTAGCAGATCCCATTGTCTCACAGGCTGATAGGTGTCTCACGAGAGACTTTTCATCCATTAGTTTCTTCATCGCAAATGCAAGACTCAATGTCACAGCCAAAGGTAGTCCTTCAGGAACTGCAACAACAATTATAGTAACAGAAATTGCAAAATAATCCAATATTTTTAATGCATCATCTGGAGCCCAATTTAGTATGCCAACATGAATGGCCTTTTCCACAAGAAACCTTACCAACAGGACTAAGAATGTTAATGCAGCAAATGCCAAACCAATCTTCCCAATAATTGTTGCGACACCGTTTAGCTTAACCTGCAAAGGCGTTTCATCCTCCCCACCCTGGGTCAAAGTCTCCATTAAATTTCCCCACTCAGTCTTCATACCAACAGAAGTCACCAGCATTTTAGCAGACCCATCTTGCACTTTAGTCCCTGCCAGCACAAAAGGCTTTTCATGAGAAATATACACGGGCTCACTTTCTCCGGTCAAGCTTGATTCATCTATCAACAAGCCATATCCAGATATATATATTCCATCAGCAGGAACTATATCTCCAATTGATAGATCAGCAATATCTCCAACTACCACATCATAAATAGAGACCTTTTGTTTGTAACCATCTCTCATCACTTTAATAAATATCTTTTTCTTTTCTTTATCTAAATCTCTAAATTGCAATGATTGCTTATAGTCGCTGATTGCAGTAACAATGACTACCAGGAAAATGCTGAGTATGATTCCAAGCCCATCGTACATACCCTTTGGCCACCCCTCTGTTGCAAGTCCAACAACAACAGAAATCAAAGCACATATCATAAGAATTATTAATGTCAAGTCATGTAATGCATCCCATACAAACATCCAGAAGCTTCTCAGGGGCTTCTCTGCATATTGGTTGATGCCAAAAATATTCTGCCTAATGGGTAAATCACTTGTGTTGATGCCAGCTTCAAGTGAGACAGATAGCTTTCTTGCTAACCCCTCAACTCCTCCATGGATCTTCAAGCTCTTGATGTTGTGTCCACGTGCAATGGAGGCCAATTCATCAGGATTGATACAATAACCAGCTTTCCTCACCTCTTCTGGAATCTGATATTCAGTTTTAGCAGCTACATACAGGAAAGACCAGAAGCAGTGGATAAAACATGTGATGGAAGGAACCAAAAAGAGCTGAACTTAATAATTTCTGTTAATAAAGGCTATACCATCAATAAATTGCAGAGCAGCCTTTTGTACATAGAGGGCAACTCGAATTTTCTCCTGGTCAATAGGAAACAACAAAAGGAAATATGTTAAGCCTCAATCTCTTGTGTTGCAGGAAGTCCATTCCAAAATGTTAAAACTACCCCTTCGGGTTGTTTGTCAACACGAGGTCTGAATTAGTGAAAAAGTTGCATGATAAGAAATGTTACAGTATTTAGCGAACCTAATTGTTTACAGGGAACAACTTGAGCTAGTTGGACTAGTTGTATGATAATCAGGAACAACTTGTGCTCATTATAGACTTTACCATATATAGGACAAGTAGTCATGTAAAGAATATTAAGCACCCCATATATCCATATTTAAATTAATAAAAAAGTAAATTATTTGCACTTGCACATAAAAGAGGAAGAGAAGGAAGAGCTGCACCCCTTCTATATTTTAGGAGAAATTACCTATTTATATGTGCATTGTTGCAATACTAGCCCCATCATAGTTTTATTGCATTCTCGAGGTGAATTTTTTTCTTCTCAAGCTTGTCATGGTTGCTTTCGATACATTGCATGACACGTTGCTCATCTTCATTCCTGGACATCAGAAATGAGTCCAGTGCAGGTATAGTGTGAAGCCCAGCCTATTTACGCCAGCCTAGACCCAACCTTAAGGGCTGAGATCATGAGCCAACAGCTTGAGTGCCCTCATCCGGTTGCTAGCTCCCCTCCATTACCTAATTCATCTCTACTCCCCAATCCCTCCAGCTCATCCTTCCTTCTCTTCAGCTGCCTCATGCCCTCTTAATCTCCTCATTGCCCCATCTTCACCAAACTTCCTCTCTTCTTTTTGGCCTCCAACAATGTACTAGATGCCCAACCTTGGCCCATCTTTTCCTTTCTTCTTCCATGATCTCTTCTCCTCAACCTTCTCTTCTCTTCCCTAGTTTCCTTCACCCCCTTAACTGCCCATGATTACCAAATCCAGCAAATCTTCCTCTCTCTCCTCATTAGACTATGTTGCTGCTGCCCTCACTGGGCCTCGCCAAATCCCATTACTCCTTTTTTTTATGCTTCATCAATTCTCCTAGTGGTTCTAGTACCGACCCTACTCGAGCATGATTGGTTTGGCCGTTAAGAGCAGTTACTTGTTTTGAACCCAAAGATTCAATAATACATGTTTTAATGATAATAAGCTATTGATTGAAGAACTAATGACATGCTTGAATTTGTGATAATAGATAGGTATTATGGCCGATTTGAGCCAAAATATAAGCAAAATTTCATTTCGTGCATACGTGATTCGTAAAAAATTTAAGTAGTATGCAAGAAGTCAAAGCCAGAGAAGAACAATGGAAAGTCAAATATCGACCAACTCAAGAATGTCTATAAGGATTCAATTTAATATTTTTATTCTTAAGGACAAACATTGCAAAACTCAATAGGAGAATAATTGCACAAGGCTTAAAACCAATTAAAACTATTAGACTAGGTTGTTGGATCAAAAATATCATGAAATCAAAACAAAAATCTAAAAATTAGATTGAAGCGGTCGAAAAACTTAAAGCCTGAGTTGACCAACTAAACAGAACTGAGACAGATTGCCTTCAAGCGATTAACTGCCCAAGGGGGCTAATCAACCACTAAAATCCAAGAGCACTATGGTGCTCAAGCGGTCAACTAGCCACCCTCAGCGGTCAACCAGCCGATTGTTCTAATGAGTAGTAACGGTCAAAAATTCGATCATTTGAGTTGCTTTTTGGGTCATAAGAGCTAGTTTTTTGAGATTTCTATAAATTGAGACCTTTAGCATTTGTTCTAAGTATGGATTAAGAATTAAATTCATTGATTTTTCTCAAAGAAATATTATTTTTGAGCTTATAGTGCATATCCTCTCTTAATCCAAGTTTGAAGCTTCATTTTCAAATCTTCTTTCCTTAAGAGAGTGCTTTTGCTCTTCCTCCTATTCAAGAGAGTGAGGGTTTTTATCTTAAGCCCGTGAAAAGAAGTTGTGAGGGTTCCTCCTAAGCCTAGTAAAAGGAGAGGTGTAAAGATTTGATCTTCACTAAGTTAAAGAAGACTGATATAGTGAATTTCCAAAAAGATATCTTAAGGAGTGGATGTAAGCAAGGGGTGTTGAACCACTATAAATCTTTTATGCTTTATTTACATTCTTGCTTATTTCATTCACTTGCTATTACTTTGAGTTATTATTGCAATATATCTTGTGCTTAGATGTTAATAGTTATGCTCGTTACATCAAACTTTAGTATTAATTTTATAAATCCAATTCACCCCCCTCTTAGGTTGCTTTGAGCTAACAAAGTGGTATTAGAGCAAGAGCTCTAGATATTGATGTAAACACCTTAGCATTAAGATCCAATGACAACCTTGTAGATAATATCTTTTGATGAGGGTCCAGCAACCAATGGGCCTCCATTATTCAATGGGGTTAACTCTACCTATGAAAAGGTTAGAATGAAAATTTTCATCCAATTCATGGACTATGATGCATGAAGCACAATAATCCATGGATATAAGACCCTCACAAAAGACATAAATAGGGTTAAAATTTTAAGGAAGAAATTAACTTAGTAATGAAGTTAGATCTCTTCAAATAAATGCCAAATCCATAAATATGCTATATTATGCTTTAGATGGAAATGACTTTACTAGGGTTTCAACATGCAAAACCGCAAATGAGATCTGAGATAAACTTGAAGTTAACCATGAAGGTACTAATCAAGTTAAAAAATCAAAAATTAATATGTTAGTTCATAAGTATGAACTTTTCAAGATGGGACCATAAGAAAATATCTACAAAATGTTTACTTGAATTACAGACATTACCAATAGTCTAAAATCTTTAGAAAATCATATACTAACATTGAAAATGTTCAAAAAATTCATAGGTCCTTAACTAAAGTATGGGACCCAAACTCAGCAATTATTGAAGCCAAAAACCTAACTAAGCTAAAAGCTTAGATGAGCTTCTTGGTCCTCTCATGACTCATAAGCCCACAATGAATAATGGAATGAAGGAAAAGAAAAGGAAAGATACTTTAAAATCCTCCATACTAACATATGATTGTGATGCAGGAATGAAAAGGAGAGCAAAGATGATAGCAAAGACGATGAGGAGCTTACCGTGCTCGCCTATAAATTAGGAACGTTTCTAAAAAACATAAGAACGTTTCTAAAAAACAAGAACAAAGATGGCAAGAGAAGATCAAAGAAAGAAGTAAGAAAGGAAGAATCAAGCAAGAAGTTGAAGAAAAAAACAATGGTTGCTACTTAGAGTGATAGTAGTGATAGCTCCTCCGATGAAGAGGAGCTCAAGAATGAAGTGGCCCACTTATGCTTTATGGCAAAAGAAGATGATGAGGTACATGATTCTCTTGATAATAATTTTTTTTGATGAATTATATAATGCATTCGTTGAATTACAAGATGATATAAGAAAAATAGGTCATAAAAATGTATCTTTAAAGAAATTAATTAGTGAATTTGAAAAAGAGACTCTTTGAAAAATGAAAACATATCTTAAAGAATGAAAATAGCTCTTTGAAGATTGAGAATGAAAAGGGAAAATTTAATAATTCTTCAACTAAGCATTTATCAAGAGAAAATGAAGATTTACAACAACAAAAAATGTTAATGATTTAAACCAAATTCTTTTCTAAGAAATCAAAAACATTGTTTGCAAAGAGTATGACTATGATATAACTCATCAAATCAAAAACATTGATTAAGAATTGCTTTATAGAAGGGACCCTATCATATGATCCTTTTTAATTCATATTATTTTGTGGATATAAGGGACACATCCTTTATTCATTCCCAATTAGAAGTAATACTTATGTGGGTGCAAAAAAGGTTTGGGCACCAAAAGGTTTCCATATCCAAAAGAATCTTTGCACTAATCCAATTGGACCAAAAAATGTTTGACTACCAAAAACACATATTTGACTCTTTTTTGTAAGAATGTCTTAAGTTCATCATTAAGACAAATTGAATTAAGGGCACATGATCTTTGGAGACATAAGCGAAGGAAAGATTATCAATATTGGTAATACTAATAATCCCTCCCATAATAATTATAATGCTAGCTAAAAATATGATTTAAATTGATTGGGTATTACATATTAAATTGGATTATGACCATATGTTTTGCTCATAATTGATTAATGATGAATGATATGCTTAGTCCATTGGTAAATGTTTTGATGATATTTGATGATGGATTTTATTTAGAAATGAAAAGAAACTTAAAAAATTCTAACCTCCCATTTAAACCTTGATATGCTTAATTCCTTACCAAAAACGCGTCCATAAATACTAATAGTTTGTCATTACTATGACTTTGTTTTTGACAAAATATAACTATGTATGTGTATGCATGCTTGGAGAAAAAGCATATTAATGAGTTATGTGTATGCATGCTCAATAATGAGTCTTTGCTTTAGATAAAATTCTAATATTCTTTTCCCTATATTATGCATATGCCTTATCTTACATGATGCCAAAAAGGTGAAGAAAATACAGCCTTGATACTAGGACCTAGAGTCATATTTTGAAAAGATCTTGTTATATTAAAACTAAATTATAACTATATGCACTAGTCTACTGATATGGTTTATGCATTGACTTCATATTTTGAAAAATGATTCAAAACTAATCTTTTGGATGATATTGTTGAAACTATTACTACTAAAAATAACTCTGCCAAGGCCAGTCCCAAGCCCAGGTAGAGGAGGAGGATTGTGTTAGCTAGATGACAGCTAGCGTAAAACTCCGTTAGATCCCTTAAAACATGAATCTACTAATTCAATCTATACGAAGGGCTAGGACGTGACCTAGTCCTAAAAAGAGCAGAGTGGAGGAAGCAGATTCATGTAGCCGACCCCATGTAGTTGGAAAAAGCTTAGATGAGTTGAGTTGAGATTACTACTAAAAATGATTGCACCATAATCAAATTCAATCTTTATATTGTTCTCCTTATGTTATGATGCTTATGTCTTGTCTTTTATAATGTCAAATAGGGAGAAGGTATATTGATTGAAAATTGATAGAGGAAAGCATATTGCTTACTATTCGGTTTTTGATGATTAAACTTTTATTAAAATACTTATCAAAAAGAAGTTTTGTTCCAATATATTTTGACATGACTCTTTGCCTTGGATCATGATTGTTCCAATATAAAGGTTTCATTTTATTTCATTATAAATACTATGAACAACATAAAGCCATAACATCACAAAACATATATAGCGCATATCTATTTTGATACTATTATGCATGTTTTAATATGACTCCTTATTTTTAGTGATAATCATATTATTACCATCATCCTTTTACCCTTAATCAAGTTCATTCTTTGTATATCTCATTTTTTATGATGCCAACATAAGAGGAAGTAAGATTAATTGTAATATTAATTGTTATTTGATATAAAAATTGTTTGAAATGGTTTATGAAAATTGTTGATTTATGCAGAAATAGGGAGAAAAGGAATTATTTATTACGTATACTTATAAGAAATAGGAGTAAAAGTTAAAAAGTTTCCACCCTATATTGAGCATATACCATTTGTTATCTTAAGCATATTGGTACATCTATTTGATATCAATAGTGTATTATATTGATTGTATTAAATTCAAAATATGAAAAATATCAAAGAGTAGACATATTAATTGTTAAATGGCACATTAGCTTCTCTGATACTCTTATATAAAGAAAGCATAAATTTAGGAGTATATTTGTTAACTTGTACATATATAGTAAATGCATACCTGAGTAATTTTTATCATCCACATATTATCTCACAATTGTTAGTTTATTATTATCAAAAAGCGAAAGATTGTTGAACCTATAGGCTCAATAATACATGTTTTGACGATAACCAAACAATGATTGAAGAACTCATACCATGCTTAAATTTATGATGATAGATAAGTAGGATGGTCAATTTGAGCTAAAATATAAGCAACATTTCATTCAGCATGTACTTGATTTCCAAGGAACTCAAGTGATATGCAAGAAGTCCAAGTTAAAGAACAACCAAAAATCAAATATCAACCAATTCAAAAATGTCCAAAGGAAGAGATTCAATTTGTATTTTTCATGTTTCTAAAGACAAACATATAAAACGTAATTGGAGAGTAATTGCATAAGGCTCAAAATCAATTAAAACTAATTAGACTAGGTTGTTGGATCGAAAATATAATGAAAATCAAATCAAATCTAAAAATTAGCTTGCAGTCGTCAATCGACTTAAAATCCAAGTCAACTAGCTAAAAAGAATTGAGATAAATTGCCTTCAAGTGGTCAACCGCCCATGCCTTTGAGCAGTTGACCGCCCAAGGGGGCCGATCGACTGCTAAAACCTAATAGCACTGTGGTGCTGGGGCAGTCGATTGGCTGACTATGCTAACAAATAGTAACAATTAAAAATTCGATTGTTTGAGCTGTTCTTTTGGTCCCAACGGCTACTTTCTTAAGATTTCTATAAATTGAGACCTTTGGCATTTAATTCAAATATAGATTAAAGATTAAATTCATTGGTTTTTCTTGGCCGAATTATTGTTCTTGAGCCTATAGTATGTCCCCTCTTAATCCAAGTTTAGATCTTCATTTGCAAATTTTCTTTTTCTGAGAAAGTGTTTTTGTTTTTCTCATATTTAAGAGAGTAAGGGTTCATCCTAAGCCCATAAAAAGATAGTAAGAGTTCCTCCCAAGCCCACAAAAAGGAGTTGTGAAAGTTTCTCTTAAGCCCGACAAAAGGAGAGGTGTATAGGTTTGATCTTCATTTAGTCAGAGAAAATTGGTATAGTGAATTCCCAAGAATGGTGTCTTAGGGAGTGGATGTAGACAAAGGGCACCGAACTACTATAAATTGTTTGTGCCTCATTTACATTCTTTCTTATTTCATTTACTTGCTATTACTTTAAATTATAATTGCATTACATCATGTGCTTAGATTTTAATTGTTATATTTCCTAGATCAAGCTTTAGTTTTAATTTTATAAAATCCAATTAACAGCCTCTTAGGTGACCTTAGGCTAACAGCCCAATCAACTTACACCTTTTTGCTATCCATTTGATCCCCTCTTTGTTGCTCCTTCCCTATGTAATAGACCTTAGAACACTCTCCCCAAGCATCATCAACATCTTGTTGTAATAGACCTAAACACTATTCCCATGAGCCATTCCCCTTTCCCTTTCTTCTTCTCCTAAATCCCCTTCTTTCTCTCATACCACCCCCCTACCCCCCGCAAAAAAAAAAGGATAGTCTCCTAAGTTCAATGCCTAAATGGCACTCTCAAACTCCTCCATTTTTTATTTTCTTCAATTATATTAGTTTTGATTTGGTGGGGGTGCAAACATCTAGGTAAGAGGAAGGTTAACATAGGATTTTACACTACAATCACGTAATTGAGGTAAAATCCTAACTATTTACTCCTTTAATTTAGGCAAATAGTATACAGTGGGTTTAGGTTAGGAAAACCCTAGGGCTAGGGTTTGTTTGAACATCAAATATCTTGAGATTAGAAAATTTATAAAATTAATAAATGACTAATTAAATTAGTTATGCTTGCAAGGTGATTAATTGAATTAACATTAGATAAGTTAATCCTTAGAGTTCAAGAGAGTAATTAATCAGAGATTCTCAGGAAAGTAGAAAAATGCCCCTTGTTTGGTTAGAGGTTTCAAAAGAACCAATAAAAAAGAGGACTTCGCATATGAAGCAATTTTCCATGTCGATATAGGAGGTGGCAACTCATGCAAGACATGGGAAAGCTATTTTCTCTTGAGATGAGAAGTTGGCTAAAAAAAATTTCTTCCAAAAATATCCTTGAGCTCATAAACAAAACAAAACATTTTTTGTTTAAGATTTCTCATATATTATTTATAATTAAATTATGATATTGTTATAATAATGTTATGTTATATTTTAATATTATTATATAATAATATATTATTATATAATATTATAATAATGTACCATGATTATATTGTATTATACTATTATCACATAATTTTATGATATTAACTTATATTATATCAATATGAAAGTAATATTAAAGCATTTTTTCTACTTAATAATTGAATATGGCTAGTTCAAGCCAACCAAACTTCTATCTTAACTCTAGGGGCATCACATTTTCTACTTACTTCCCAGGAAAGTAGGTGGCTATTCAAACATGAGCCACTCAAAAAAGTGTGCTTTTTAAACCTCTTTCTCATAGTCAACCAAGCATATCAAAAACATGTTTCTAAGAATTCACTTACTAAAAATCCATTTCTTAAGTATACACTTCCCAAATAACCATTTTTGAGGCATTATCTTCATGTTTCCTAAACAAGCTTTAGTTAAAAGAGGTAATAAATAATAAATATGACTTTTAATGAACTAAGGGCTTTAAAAAGGCACTTATTACAGAACTTTATAAATGTCATTTTGAACTACATATGAATTACATCTTCTATACAAAATAATACAACTTTCTATAACCTCAAATATAAGAAAGAAATGCTAAATTTGATGTATCTGTGAGTTACACTGAAAAATTAAAGTGGCACTAAAAAACTTCACGGTTGACAAACGTAATAAACTTTCAAACAAAAAAAGTCCACAAACAATATATTTGCAGTACAACAAATAAGTATACTGCAGAATAAGACTCATATATAAAATTAACATAAACCGGAAATTGTTGAAATTACACAAGTAAAGAACCTACATAGCACATAATAATCAAATGTCATGTAATATTTTTTTCTTGGCTTCCTTTATTTTATTTTAAATTTTCTATTTTTTTGGTGAAAATCTAAAACTTGGGGTAGAACTTCTAGAACCATCCAAACTAAAACTCTATGAAATTACTCAAAATGGAAACTGAGTTTTCAAATGTTGATTATGGAATTTTATAACTAGTATTTGGAATGTGTTGCACATCTGCAATGGACTCAAAAGGGGAAAAAACAAATTTACATAAAGATAGTAAAGATAGAGAAGATGACTAAAGACACTCTCATACAAGGCATTTTTGTAAATATAATAAAAATGTGGAATCAAAAGTGGGTGAAAATCTTACCCCCAAGAGTTTTCAGTATAATGGTGGAGATTATTGAGGATGCTGTCAATCAAAATCAGATCACCAACTTTGAATGTTTTGGACGAGTGATTTTGCTTGAAATTTTGTTTAAAATGAAAACAAACTTGCCCTCCAAAAATTCTTAAATAGGAAAGATAATATGCAGATTGTAGAATCATACTAGCATGTTGAAATTGATTACCTCACATGTTCACTAGATATTGCAGAATGAAAAGGGCTTCACCAGTATCATTACAATCAGGTGGATCCTTCGAGGATGTTAGTTCAAAATCCTATTACCATACAGGTTCAAGCAACTCAAAATATTACTTGCCTATCTTACTTCAATGTCACAAGCTTATTGTCATGTCAAGTTATTGTTCAAATCTCTCCTACATACAAAAGTAACACCTTGTCGCTTGATGTGCACTTGATAGGGCACTCAATTCTTTGATAAGTACAGTTTCTTCTTCAGAGAACTATAACCCTTTGAACTCACATGATCTAAAACAGAGTATATTTATCAAATCATATGTTAAAAACGATATCTACACCTCATTCCCAAACTAGTTGAAGTCAGCTATGTAATTCTTTTTGTTTTTTAATCTTCTCAATTTAAAACCATACTTTTTGTAAAATATAAAGACATCAAGTCTTTTCTTACTACTGCCGCTCATATGATTTTTAGTCAATCTCAATATCTCCTTCTATATGTATCAAATCGCTCCTTCATAGTGGTACATGTTTTAGCCAACATTATACATTTCCAAACTATTTAAATTGTCATCTCATTTTCTCTCCAATTAATACTACCTCAATCTTTTTATGAATGTCTTTATTTTTTATTCTATTTTTTCTTCTATTACCATACATTTATCTCAATATTCTCATTTGAGTTATACCTATCTTATGCACATATTGTTTTCTAACTGCCCAACACTTTAAACTGTAAACTATAGCTGCTCTTATAGTTGTTCTATAATTTTTTTTCTTTAACTTGATAGGTATTATGTCATATAAACTATTCTCCTACCAAAAATAAATCTAACTCAATTAATTGGTTAATAGTATTGCTTAGTTATTTTGGTTTAGACTTTAAAAAGTAGCTATGATCAAGGTTTTAAATATTGTGAAACAAAAGCATCCCGATTTTTCTATGAAACAAGATGCCCATGTCACATCCCATCCTAATCTCCGACTTGGTCAGTTAATTTGATACTTGCTTGAGATACTTTTTTTATTAAAAAATTATTTATAAAGTTTTAGTATTTTATTTGATTTTTAAATTTATTTTAACTTCAAAATTTATATTTTTATGATAAATATTTAAAATTATAGTGTCAATGCATATAGCGAGATAAGATGGAACAAAATGATTGACATTGGTTCCGAAATCTTTTTGGGATGGAATGTGATGGTCAAGACAATCTCCATCTTGTTGATACTTAAATTATTAGTTATGGTCTCTATACATTTTTTGGGGAAAGTAATATCTCTAATTAATGGACCCCCTCTCAATCTCTTATATATCATTCTAGCAAGAGAAGGAAAAAAAAAACCAACATCCCAATTCAGACCAATGCTGAGGGAGTTTATTCAGAAAAAGAATCATAGAAGTTATAAAGACCATTATTAGCCATTACAATCGAAGATAATGGACAAAAACAGATGAAAAATGTTGTTGTTTTGCCAATATCACTGTTTACCGAATAATAAATTCTCCTCGATAGTATATATATTTGAACATAAAAGCATAGCAACATGATTGAATAACAACTAGGTTCTGACCATAATTATAAACATCTTTATCACTAAAAAAATTCTAGCAAAAGCGCTGCCCACAAAGTTTGGAAACTTTTAGTTGGTGATAGGAACCAGACATTTTGGAATATTAAAAGGTCTAGTTGGTAATAGGATCGGGGCATTTTGGAAGATTGAAATATGCCAAAGACCAAGGAGACCCTTGAAAAAAATTCAAGTTCAAAGAAAGACCATTGAAAAAGCTAGCTACTCCTTTCTTTCTCAACACAGAGACATTTTTAATTAACAAAATGCAGGCACTTTTAATCAACATAATGCCGCCCATGTTCCTCTAGTTGAATGCCATCCAAACATACCTGACTTTTTTTTTAAATCTTTTATGCCTGACCCCATAACAGATTTTATAAAAGAGAACGGCCGGCATGAGATTCCCAGCCACAAGGCTGGACCAGTGGATCCCATCACAGGCCTTGGCTGACGTCCACCTCCCAGCACTATCTTCCTTCCACTTTTTCTGTGGCACATAATGAACAATGAAAGATTCCCAGCCCCAAGGCTGGACCAGTGGATGCCATCACAGACGTTGGATAACGTCCACCTCCCAGCACCATCATCCTTCCCCTTTGTCTACGGCACAAGGCTGTGGCATATAATAAATAATGGAAGCACTATCATCCTTCCCCTTTTTTCATGGCACATGATAAATAATGGAGTCTAATCAAAGCGAAGATTTAGTTGACCGCTTCATTTCATTTCATATCGTTTTTCTCCGAGACAAAGCTTCCGTCTCCATGAAGATAAGGACAACCAGGGAAGATGGGGCTGGCTAACAGCTGGGGCCAAAAGTTACATTAGGACACCCTCTGATTAATAAACTTTGTGCAATCCAAACTTAGTCTCAGATGGCCACAGGACAGATTAAGGACAGAAATAACTATTTTTCATGTACCCTTCCCCAGATTCTCAGATGGAGACTAAATTTGTTCTTCAGTCCATTTCCGTACTTTCTCATTTTTTTAAAAAAAAATTGTACTATCAACTTTCAATCCAATTCTATCAAGTTCAAAGGTTTAAACTTAATATTTATATTGAGAAAAAATGATTGAATTTTGAAGATGAATTAAATAGGATAATCCAGTTCTCACCTCCATCGCAAAACTTGATTGATTACCAAAAAAAAAAAAAACCTATCACCTTCTTATCTCCATGTAATCCCCCAACACTACTCTTGGACGATTCTTCGCGAGCATCAGATTTTTCATCTCCGTTGCTCACTTTAGTTGGGACCCGCGTCTCTAGTCAATTAAAACGTACGAAAGAACAAAAAAAAAAAAAAATCTGCTTCACATCTGCCTCGCCAAAGTTTGTTAATAGCCAAAACTCAAACGTACCGACTCGAGAACGATTGAAGCACTCAAATTTCTTAAGAACAACTTCTCCAAATATCAAAGAGAGAGAGAGAGGACAAGCGTCAGGGACCTGAATCTTGCACTTCTTGGCCTGAGCCTCGGAGCGCTTGGCGAAATCGGCGACCATGCGGAACCGGCGCCGGGGGTTCTTGACGATCTTCCCCACCGCGCTCCGCCACCGTTGCTGCGCCTCCTCCGACGGATTCTTGGGCGGCACATCGAAGTGCTTCCTTAGGAACTCCTCCATCTCCAACCTCGCCGGCGAGATTCCGAGTTAGGCCCAGTACTCTTTATTTAAATTTTCCCTTTCCAGAAGTCTCGGGTTTCTATGGAAAGAAAGAGCGCTTGCTTCGCGCGGCGATCCGGGCGGGAACCCCCTGTGGAAATGCTCTATAGAGAGAGAGAACGTGCCGGTTTAATAGGACGCATCCTCGGATCCATCGCCGCCCGCCATTATTCTAACGAATTAAGTACGACAGGAAGTTAAAAATATATTTTCATCTTTTCTATATAGAAGGAGCTAGATTTTGCTATTTTCCAATGCAATCAAGAGTAAATCGATCATCCAAAAGAAAAGTAAAAAAATAAATAAACTTGAGAAAAAAATGAAGAGAAAATAAAGTTTTTTTGTTTGGACGAATAAAAATTAGGAAGGAAAGAAAAAAATGAAAAAAAAAGAAAAAAAAAATGATAGCCGGGTAAAAGTTTTCTCTCCGAAATCGAAGAGATTTTGAAGAGAAAACTTAAAATATTTTTTTTATTTCAATATTAATGATTTTTTAAATTATTTATAATAAGGATATTATTGTCATTGTAAATTATCAATTTTCTTTCCTCTTTATTTTCTTCAATTCATCCAAAAAAGAGAGAAAATATTTTCTCTCTATTTTCTTTACTCTCACTTTTTCTCCATAGTTTTCTTTCCTTTCACTTTTTCTCCATCAAAAGAGCATTAAATTCACATAATATATGGATATTAAAAATAAAAAAATAAAAAAATAATAAGTTTTGAATTCATGTCGATATAAGAATAAAAGAGATGACATTGAGACTATATTTTAATATAACAAAATATATTTCATATAATATATATATATAATATTATAAAAAATAATTTTTACAATAATAATGTGTATCAGTTTGAAAATTATAAATATTTAATTAATTAATACCATAATTCTTTTGCAATGTTAATTGAAAAAATATTGAAAGAACGGCTCGTTTCAACTTTCCGGAAGCTCTCTTATATTATATTATAAATATGAATATAATTCCTAATTTTTCTTTTTCTTTTTTAGTATGTTCATTCCCTTCAGCTTTCCCATTTTTCTTTCCTTTTTTTTGGTATATTCATTCCCTAATTTTTTTTTTTTTTTTCTTATCTTACGCTTCATTCTTTTTCTTTTTTCTTTTTTCTTATCTTACGCTTCGTTCTTTATCTTTGCCCTCGGTATTTTTCTTCATTTTTATGTTTGTTTCTTTTTTTTTCTATAATTATGGTTAGTTAACATAAAAATTAACAACAAAAAAACATAATATCTCACAATTTATGCCATAAAAGGGAAAGTTGGACATCTCGTTTTAAGAAACTTCTATTTTCACTGCAAAAATTCTCTACACTTTCAAAAAATTTAATTTCTTAAATTATTTTTAAAACTCTCGTTCTTCTTTTTGCATCACAAAAATACTCTCTATACCTTTCAATTTTTTTTAAAAAAAATATATTTTTCAAAACTACTCTTCCCTCTCGGCGATGGTTTTAAGAATAATTTAAAAAATTAAAAAATTTAGAGATATAAAAAGTAATTTTTAGCAAATAGAAGCTCTCCTCGTTAACCTAAAAAGTAAAAGCTAATATTATTTTTGACGCCACTATTTACCAAATTTATAGTATGCCGCCATGAGAGAGAGGAGGGAGAGGAGAAATTCTATTTGGCCCGCTGTTATTGCTTAATGGCCCCCACTAAATTAATAAAATGGTATATTTGCTCCTAAAATTTTAGGACCAAATACCCCTCCTAACCAAACCGTCCCCCCCCCCCCCCCCCCCCCAAATAGTGCCCCTAGAGCCCCTCCCTCGTCCTCTGCCCTTCCTCCCGCCTCCCTCACTCCGGATTCATTGGATCATTGATTGAAGCGATTTCAACATTAAATCAAGCAATGGACAAGCAATTAATAATTTTTAAGGTGCTACGATCGCAAAGGTTAGTTTATATCCCGTCGTCAATTTTTTTTTCTAATTCGTGCATTGTTCGGCTCTGTGTGATCGAACAAGTAAGCTTATTCGGCCACACAGGACCGAACAACTTAAATATGTTCGGCCACACAGGGCCAAAAGAAGAAGAAGAACAGAACAGAAATATGTTCGGCCCTAAGTGGCCGAACCGAACAGAATGTTTATTCTCTGTTTTTTGTTTGATTAATTATGATTAGGGTTTAAAATTATTATTTGATCGTGCAGGACGATGCTTCGACCGATAATTGGCTCTGATTGTGTGATGGATTACACAAATGAATTTACAACTTACGAGGTAAATTTTAATTGCATTTATTTTCATATTATTTGATTGAGCAATGTTTAAAATTGTCTACTAACATAAAACTATTTATTTTATAGATATTCAAAAGTAGAGAAGAAATGTGTAATTGGTATCGGGAAGTCGGAAAGAGGAATGGATTTATCGTTATTATTAAAAAATCCGATTCGGGCATCAATGTTAAGAAACCAAGAATGATTTTTTCTTGCGAGAGGAGCGATACTTGCAAAAGTAAACACATCAAGGAAAAGGGATCAAAGATCAGGGCCAGCGGCACTAAGAAATGTGGATGTCCTTTTGTCTTAAGAGGGAAGAAATTGGACACTGCAGATAATTGGATGTTAATGGTCATGTGCGGTGTGCACAATCATCCAGCTACAAAGCATCTCGAGGGGCACTCATATGCGGGACGATTATCTAAGTAGGAGACTACAATGCTAGTGGAGATGTCGAAGAGTTTGGTTTGGCCTAAGGACATATTATCTACTTTGAAGCAAAAGGATACCTTCAATGTTACGACAATGAAGACAATCTATAATGCACGACAGAGTGCAAGGCTGTAGAGAGGCCAGCATCCATATATGAAACATTGCAATATTCATCATTAAATTAAAAATATGTCAAAATAATATATTTGGCTTAAAAATATATTAATAATATAAACTCATTTAAAATTATAACATATACTTTATAATATATTTTATAATATACTTTATTATAATTATAATATACTTTATACTTTAAATATACTTTATAATATATTATAAATTATACTTTATATATATTATAAATTATTATATACTTTATTATATACTTGATTATAATATAATAATAATAATATAATATATTATAATTATGTTTTATAATTTAATTACTCTGTTCAGTCCAGTTGAGCCAAACAGATTTAATGAACATATAGAATTAATCTGTTCGGCCGAGCTAGGCCGAACAAACAGCTGGGCCGAACAAATTAATTCTATTCAGCCCTGTGGGCTGAACAGAGATCCATGGCTGAACAGAGATCTCTGTTCGGCCAACTAGGACGAACAGTGTCGGCCCATACAACATCGTCGAACACAGGGGGACGAAGGGGGGGGGGGGAAGGAGTAGTTTAGGAATTTTATAAAAATAGGGATGTTATTGAGTAAAATAAGGGGACTACTGAGTTAAAAAAAAAAAAAAAAAAAATTGGGAGGCCCCTCAGCAAAATCCACATGCCAAATAAAATTACCCGAGATAGAGTCAAAGAAGCGACTTGGCCCTCCACTCCGCCACCGCTTGCGGGCAAAGGGCGTTGATTTGAACCATATTATATTGTTGGATTCCGAACGCAAGGTCGGCATGATGGATGGTCACAAAAGCCAACTTCATTTGGTTGATTGTATTTGTTCTGTATCGTTACTTGTTTTGACCAAGGAGTTCGTTAATAAACATATATCATCTTTCAAATGATGGTGCTAAATTAATATTAATTGTGTGTGTCTAGGCATCAACTACTTCTTTTGTTGCAATTTAAATCACCATGAAGAAGCTTCTAAAGCTTTTTGCTTTTTTTTTCAATTGTGACATTTTGTCTTTGGCCAATTTAGCCTTTAGTCAAAGCACTGCAAATAGACCTTCAAAAGAATCAAATTTTACTCAACTTTGGCAATCCAAATATTTTCAAAAGCCTACTGCTTGCAACTGAGTTTCATTTGTAGGTATACAAACGTATTTTGAATTAAACGATGCAAAAATTGTGTGCATGGTTAATGCTTTATCAATGTTTGGCAGTTATACTAGGCTTATACATACATATGTATGTATGCATTGTGGCAATAAGTATACCATTTACTCTTAAAAAGTATAAATTTAAATTAATTCTACTTTCCTCATTTTAGCAGTGTTAACCTTTTTCTATTGCGAGATTTCATATGAAATTATTTCTTAAGAAGCTTTCATTCACCCCACCACTTATTCCCTCCCCACCTTCCCCAATTAATTAAAAAAAATCAATAAAAATAATGTATTTTAAAATGAGTGCAGTAAATCATAGTATAGGACGCGTTCATGACCATTAATTATAATATGTTGATAGCCAAACGATCTTATTTTTCTAGTTTGCAACAGAGATAACTATTTTCCAATAATTACCTCTAATAGGATCTAAACACTATAATCACTATAAAAAAAAATAGACTAAAGCAAAGGTATATTATGAGCTGTAGATGCCTATATAGAATCTAGGCTTCTCGAAGATTATTTCAACACTAGAATAACGATAAGTAAATTATGATCAAAAAGAAATTATTAAATTATAATTAAATAAAGAGTCAAAAAAAAAAAAAACCTTCATCATATATAAAGCTTTATACATAGCCAATTTTAAGTCTAAAAAATAATTAAAAAAATATTAAATTAATGATTAATATAAAATTATAGTCATACTTTATGGGCATAGAAAAAAATGTCCAAAAGAAGTTTGCAGCTTAATTTCTCAAGATTGTTCCATTGGTCAAAGACAATTACATTTGCCTTTTCATGGCGAATTTGGTCAAAATGCCATCTTCTTAGAAAACATTCTTTCTGGCTGAAGCATTTCCCACGGGAGAGAACTTTATTCCAAACATATGACTAAAGGGAATAATAAAACTCTGATCAAATACTCATTGTTAAACTACAGCCAAATCAAGGCTTAAAATGTTTTTTTTTTTTTTGTTCCTTTTAAAAAATATTTTATATTCAACTAAAGCACCTCCTTCGAGAGAGATTTTTGCAAGTTGTCCACATGACTTCTGCCAATGCTGTAGAAACGTTGAAAAGAAACCTGGCATTCAACAATCAAAAAAGAAAGGCCTAACTATATTCGACCTACCTCGATTAGTCTTTACCGAGGAGAAACGTTGAAAAGAGTCTCTTTACCGAGGCATGTTCAATAGGAAAAGAAACGTTCCAGAAGGCGTGCTTGAATCAAAATCATAGAATTTTCTTTTTGAAAAAAAAAAAAGATGGGATTAGCCAAGTGTTCAAACTAGTCTTTAGTTGGAAGAGGAATAACGGAACAAAAAAAGATTTTGTTCTCACGGATCTCTCAATCAAATGCATTCTCACAGTTGGGAGGATCCAGGATGCCTAGTGATATCTTTGAGAATGCAAATGATAACTGGTTCATTAACAAGCTTAGCAAGGGGTTGTATTTTTAAGATCCTTTAAGATAATTTAATGGCATTTTAATAATTTTTTGTTATGAGAGAGTAAATTTATTATTATGATCTAATAAAAGTTGTCCCCTAGGGTAGTGTTTGAAATAGGGAATAAAAAGGGATATTCAGGGATATCCCCTCTTATTCCCAAAAGCCATAACTATAAGGCACTGTTTGATATGGTGGATAAGGAAGAATATCCAGGGAATAGTGCTGAAAAAGTTTAACCAGAAGGATAACCCATGTTTAACCATGGGTTATCCCCTGAACTTATTTCCTAGGGAACCCAGGAATAACTAAAGTTATCCTTGATGGTAGAATGGTAATTTTAAAAAGGTGCTTATCCCTCAGCTATCCCCTGGATAAATGCTATCCTGTACATTTATTCAAGAATAGCCCAAAAGCTATCAAACACTGCCTAAAAGGATAGCTGGAAATAAAGTTAACCAAAGATAATTCATGGTTAACCATGCCATGGGTTATCCCCTCAATTTATTTCTAAAAATGCAGGAATAGCTGGTTATCCCTTCAAATAAGAGTAAAAAAAAAATTATCCATAGATTTACCTTTTGCATTTGATATGATCAATGGGATAGCCAAGGGATATTCCTAGGGATAGCCATGAATAAACTCTATCCCGTACACTTATCCATGGATAATATTTTTTCTATCAAACACTGCTTTAGGATCTGCATCCAAAATATGACACAGGAAAATTATAAACCAAAAAACAGTAGAATAAAGGTGGCAGCCTGATTATCTAAATAATCAACAATACCAGAACAGATGTCACTTAATCTAGGATGCATACACCCTAAGTTCCCATTGATCCATATCATTGCTACAGCTGAGTCACCCTCTACAATAATGCCTTCCATAGGAGAAATCGGAGATTTCCTCTTGATAGGATAGGACAAAAGTCTATACTAGGTTGTTAAAATTTCAAGATAAGGAATAGATGATTGTCTCAGAGGAATAGATGCAACGATAATAGGCCATCCCAATCAATCTCGAATGATAAAGCTAGCAACAGTTGATGTGACATTCCCTGATCCATCAGAGTTTATCTTCAACACTCCTGATGAAAGGGATTGCCAGGAAACAATCAGAAAACAATATGTTGAAAGAGAGGTTTGGAATGGCTAGAACCACTGCAACCTCGGACACCAGAGTTACTAGAGTTCGTCATAATGGTATTCATGTACTCCAAAGAAACCCATTCATGTCCTCCAAGGAAAGGTGAAGTGTCTGTCTGGTAACTTGGATGGGACGGAATTGTCCGTTTTGAAATAATTTGTCATTTCCACCTCTCCAAATCAGCCGCAGCAAACAAGTTATAAGAGATTGTAAGAAAAATTGCTGTGCTGAACCTGGTATCTCCAAAAGTATAGAGTAGATTTGGCTTGAAGATCTAAAATGGTGAACCCCAAAGAGACTATCCCACACCTCCCAAGATAATTGCCGGTCAAAAAGAGTTGTTCTAAACTTTCAAAGACAGGATAATATTTGAAGCAAGTTGCATTGAAAGAAGTCGTATGACTAGAAGCAACGAATTGGGTAGAGCACCATGCCACCATTTCCAAAGAAAGAAAAGTGCTATGTGATGAGCTGGTAGTGTCCACAGTTTCCTCTTGGCTAATAATAGTAAGAGTATTACATACTTGTTTCACCTGAACCCATATGGCTAAATCCAGAGCCCAACAGAGAATACAGAATGATTGACACCAGCTGGAGTTATCACAAATATCAGCAATTAGGGATTGTGGAAAGCATTGATGCAATAGATCTAGATTCCAATCACCAGATGGTAGCTTGAGTTTATTGACCGTAGATAGCTTCACTGTTATACTCAACTGGCATCCTATTCAATGGAACAGTAGAAATCCAAGGCTAAGTAGAGATGTCAGGCATTTTAATACTTTATAACTGCATTCCATTCAAGAATAATTCCTCTGTACCATGTCACAAAGAAAACATTTTCTTTGCATGAAACGAGCACCCCATGGCTCCTTGGCATTCCCATCCAATAATGCAAACTAAGAGCCTATGAATGTAGAAAAAAATTTAGAAATAAGAAAGATACATTCTTTACCTCAAGGTTTCATAAAATTTGAGAAGGTTTCTGCCTAAAAAGCAGTTCCTGACCTTGTCCCTAGATTGTTTATCTAGTTCAGTCTTTTCTTGGCAGTTCTTGCTATAGTCAAAATAATCAGTCTGCCTAAATCTACCAGCAATACAACCACCAAAGTCCCTTTGACGGCCGCTCGTTGAAATATTATGGTTGCATCTCTAACATGTTGCTTCAGATTCCAATGCAGGAGTCCATGTGAAGAAACAGGGCCACAATTGTCATGTTTCCTGGTAAGCAGACACCAGATCTACACTTGAATGCCCATTGAGTGGCCAGCTAAAGAAATAAACGGATATTGCTGACTTCCGAGATACAGAACAGGACTCACAGAAATTTACTGCCTGGTGTGAGATGTGAATTCCTTTCCAATGGGCTTCTTGTTCCTTTCAAATTGGATTACTTGCCAGGCCACAGGTTCCCTTCAGTTACCCCAACCAACAGTGCATTAAAGTCTCCCAAAACTGGAGCTGAACCAGGGTATTTATCTGGCTTGAATCTCATCAGAGTTTTGCAGAAACGTAACATAAGATATAAGTGGAAAAATGAGCTGATTTTACCCAGCGAAAAGCAGTTTCTAAGACAAAAGTTTACAGATTGAAATTTGAAATTCAATATATAAATCTTTGTGGTGCATATCTTAAGAGATTTTAGTTGGGAATGGCTGCTTGCCTACTACTGTGGAGCTGTTTAGTTCCTCCATGCCAGGACCTAGCAGAAATTCCTGGTTATGCTGATATTCCAATAGACATGGCCAAGCTCCTGCTAACTGTACTAAAAAGTCCATGGTTAAGCTCCCCGGTTTCTAATGATGGAAAGAAAATTATATTTGATCACAAAAAACTGCCAGTGAATTTGCAAACAGTGAAGTTGGGAAAATTCATACTGCTTTAAGAGAGTACAGGTGGCAAAAGAATTGGGTAGCAATCTAAAAATAGCAGTCAGGTAGCTTTGATGAATTTAATCATGCGAATGACAAGACTACCAATAAAAATCCCCTCGAATCAAGGACTCATCATGACCATCTTTAGCTGTGAACTACTTGAATGTGCAGGTACGTCCCCTCAAAGAATGACCTGAAGAGGTCATAGAATTCCGAAAAAGAACCAATTATAGATAGTGACACCTTTTTATGTTGAATTCAGTCGTCTTAATTGCAAGAATGGCCAACATCATAGGTACTTTTATCACTTCAAAAGCTTCACAAAATTAAGGACTAGTTTAAATGACAAGAAGCATGTTTAACAAGGCAGCAGGATAGCAAACTATATAAATCAATAACGTTTTAGAACTAGTAAGAGAATTCTTCAGAACCATCAGACCTGATGGAGCTAATTTCATGCATGCTTGAAGAGTTCCATGATGAACCAATGAGAGCATAAGAACTGGTGAGGTGAAGGGCACCAGCAAGCAGTGGTATCTGTTAAAAAGGAATCATATAGATAAAATATTAACCAATTATGGTACTGCAACATTCAGTTGTGTATAAGAGGATAAGAGCATCATTCCAAATTAACCAAAGAATATCAGAAATGTATTTTTATTATGAAAATAAGTTTACTGTGTTAATCGCACTAATTCACTTTTCCTCAAGTTCCAAGATGACATTCCATAACATTAAAGTTGATTCTCAATAAATGTTTTTCTTTATCATTGGTTATTCCACAACATCAAAATCTGCTTTCTATAACCATTTTTCCTAATCATTTGCTAAACAAGTATTGCTCACAATATAAGCAATCTACAAAAAAAAAAAAATCCCTTAAGCAAACTGGGTGGATGATGTTTCAGATCTGATCTGCTGACACAAAGAAAGAGGAAGGGGAGGGTTGAGAACTAAGAGAAGGAATGAAGAGGAAGATGACAAGAGAGAAGAACAAAGAAGATAGATAATTTATGTATGTATGTATAAAAGCGCTCACATGCACATACAGAGAGAGAGAGAGAGAGAGAGAGAGAGAGAGAGAGAGAGAGGAGGAGGAGGAATAGACTCAGAGCTTATTATCTGGACTCTCTGGAAGTGAAAAAAAAAAAAAGGGACTACTACAGGGAGCCCATCCTTTAATACAACTAAAGAGAGACTCAGTCTATTAAACTGAAAGCTTAAGTCATTTTAGTAATCTTATGGTATAAAAAATAAGAAAAAAGAACCTCAAGTTTTTCAGCCGGATCATTACTTCTTATAACATAATCTTTAGATTATGATTGCCCTTATCTCTCCTTCTAGATTTGAAGTACCATCTTAGAAATATGAGAAAAACCATGTCAGAGAAACAGGAAGCCGATATTTTGACATTTGTGAGCTTTTTTACAGTCTAAATAAGGGCCAATAAAGTTTGTTGCCTAACATTAGGTCCCCAACATGGCCGCAGCAATTGCTCTAAGCTATGGTGCAACTATCATTACATCTCCACTTCTTTGTGCAGTTAATGGCGAACTTTCCATTCACCCACTCTGCAGTCCTTTCTTCTCTATATTTGTCTTAGGAGATGCACAATTTTTGAACACATCTTATCAACAGTTTAACTCACTAGCTGCCAGGCCATTCTTAAAATATATATGATAGGCAATAAATCATTTTTTAAGTCAAGCATGAACATCATGGCATACCACACTCCTTCAAATAGACCTTAAAAATAAAGTAACAATATGCTATTCACACACACATGTAGAGCAGACGACACTCATATTTCCAGCAGAATTACTTTAAATTCACCAAATAACATTCAACAATGGCAAATCCATATCCAAAAAAATCAAAATCTTCCCTAGAGAGATAATGCTAATATCATTACCACTCTAAGAGCATGTTTGGATTAGCTGTTGGCCCAACAGCTATCACACATAGCTCTATTGACCAGAAGCCATTTAAAGGCATCCCAACAGCTAATCCAAACAAGGCCTAAGATGATAAGATAGTATATATGCATCTACTATTTTGATACCTGACATTCTGAGCAGTAGATAAAAATATATTTTCAGATTGTGGAAGAAGCTTGGACGGTATAGCAGCATACAGAAACCCCAAAAATGAAATGAAACCCAAAAACAATAAAGACCAATCCCCAAAATGATATGATTTCAAATGAAGTGACATTGACTGTCAACAGTCCTTTATGATTGTATCAGCAGAACAACTACACCCAGGTTACTTTAACATAAGTAGCACCATGATACTCTATCCTGCTGATGAAAAGAAATACATAGTTATGATAATCAGGTAAAAAACAAAAGTTAAAAACAACATGGTCCATTCACCACAAGGAAAAAAAATCATAATGATGCTTGGCTGGATACTGCATGCAGCACCTTTCAGAAGTGCTATACTGTATAAACTGTAGAGCTTGACATAAATGCAGTGTGGTGTCACCTAATCAGAATAAAAGAGATAATGAAATCGAAAAGGAACAATAAAAATAACAAAATGAATAAACAAGGTGGTCATCACTCATTATGATCAACCCTTTGGCTTCATTCACTCGAATCATTAACCATCCTTCTTAGGAAACATGTATCAGAAGTTTCAGCCACTTCAGCACAAAAACATTATGGCAATGCACAAAAACATTTGGAGAAAACAGCTGTGATTGATGCCACAAAGATAACATCATCTGGTAACATTATTGCTACAAGATGCACAAAAATAACATAATCCTCAACTTGAATGGTGTTATCATCTTCACCAATGAAAAAGCAAGAACTGCCAGATATACTGGTTGATGATGCTCTAAAAACAAGCAACAAATTTCCAAAAGTTGGTTCTGGTCAAGTACAAAAGTTGGTGGGAAGGCTGCCCAAAACAAGAATTAATGTCCCGCCAAATATTGAACTCTTTAAGAAGCCAAAGGATTACGAGTAACAAAAAGATTCTGAGGGATCTCTGCTAGAACCACTTCTCTGCCCAAACACAACCAGGGATCCAAAAAGGCTACCATAGCCTATCCAAAGTTGCAGTGCATGAACAAAAATGGAAACCTGAATCATGGAAACTAGAAGAAACTTGCATGCAAACCATTGAAAAAAAAATAAAGGGGGCAACCAGGCGAGTCTTTATTTTCCTTTTTTATTATTTCCAAATGGATTGTTCCATTCAAGGTTTGCAATCTCCATACCAATAACATGCTAGTACATTGTCAATACACAACCATCTGAGATCGGTTCGGAGAATTGGCCCATGGTACCCTCCAAAACCTCCTATCGGCTTAGTACCAATAATGGTACAGTACACTTAATATGGGGCATTATGCACTAGTTCTGTAAATCTTGGTTCCATGACTTATTTAAAACTGATTAGGTATCAGCATCTTTGTTTGCAGCAATTCATAACTAGAAATTTCATATAGCATTGCAGTCAACAACAACAACAACAATATGCATACTTTCTGGGAATATGCATAAAATGTGAGGATATCACGATTCAGTAAATGAAATCTATGGAACTAAAGAAAATGCTAAATATTGTTGGAGTCTAAGGATAGAATTTCTCTAGTTACCATTATTGTAGGGATTGTCCCAAGACCACACATCCATTTACATACATAGGTAGAATGACACTGCGCTTAAAGAAGAGATAATGCTTTTCAACATTTCTATAATCACTTCATTTTATGCACACCACTTCTGGCTTTACAAGGACGCCGCCAAGCCAAAGATAAAACCCGATACAACCCCAACAGAAGTTCAGAAAAAAATTCAGGATGGTGTCATGACTTAAGGACAAAGATGGAAAACTTTTTTTAAAATTTGGCAATGAAAACTCCAAAACTAGTAGACAACATTCCAGCAATTGTACTAGAACTACACAAGGAAAACAATTGCACAATCCAGTAACCAAGTAACATCCCCATGTAGTTGAGAAAAGGCTTAGATAAGTTGAGTTGAGTTGAGTAACCAAGTAACATATACATAGCAAACTATATGAAACAAGCAATCCAGGGAATCCTTCTCAGATTATACTCAATTACACTTTAATCTAAAGACAATATCGTCACCAAATTAAGCAATCACTAGACCTCAGAAGTCTTCTAAATTGTAATGGTACTTCAACTGAACACTCTATGCTATAGTTCTAAAAGCCTTCTCCTAGTTAAAACAATTCAATCCCAGCTTGAAAGAACTCTTGGAGCGGGGGACAAAAAAAACAATCAATTTCCAACACTTCTAAAATATCATACTACCATATTTCTAAATTTCTTCATCCTCTGTCATTGAACTCTGTTAATATAGGAATGTACAGTACAGAGTATGAAGAGTATTAGGGGAGCCTTAACACAACAAATTCTCACCTGGGCTCATGTTAGGAATGTTCAAAGATAATAACAAATGAACAATTAGGGACAAAACCCACTTACAGAAACAACAACCAAATATCATTGGAAATCCCAATACTTCAGTGAAAATTTAAACTCAACTCAACTCATCTAAGCCTTTTCCCAACTACATGGGGTCGGCAACATAAATCTGCTTCCTCCGCTATGCTCTATTCAGGAATAAGTCGACATTCAAATTACAAATAGTTATATCTTTTTAAATTATTTCTGTCCATATTAGTTTAGGTCTACCTCTACCTCTATCCTTACCATGGATTGTTAAAAGATCACTCTTTCTAATTGGAGTATCTAAAGGTTTTCGTTGTATATGTCCAAACCACCGTAATTAATTTTCTCTTATTTTATCTTCAATTGGGGCTACTCCTATCATTTCTCTTATATGTTTATTTCTAATTCTATCTTTTAAAGTTTTACCACATATCCATCTTAACATACGCATTTTTGTTACACTTAATTTATTTACATGTTTTAATATTGCCCAACACTCTGTTCCATATAGCATAGTTGGCCTAATAGTGGTTTTATAGAATTTTTCTTTTAACTTTAATGGAATGCGCCGATCATACAATATTCTCAAAGCACTTCTCCACTTAATCCATCCTGCTTTAGCTCTATGATTCACATCTTCACCTAATTCACCTTCTTGCTAGATAATTGATCCCAAATACCTAAATTTTTACTCCTTGGTATCTCTTGGCTTGCAATCTTCACTGTTTCTTCATTTGTATTTCTACTCTCACTAAAATTACATTTCATGTATTATGCTTTAGTTCTACTAATCTTAAAACCTTTAGATTCTAAAGCCTCCCTCCAAATCTCTAGCTTAGCATTTACTTCAGATTTAGTTCCATCAATTAACACTATATCATCTGCAAATAACATACACCATGGAATATCATTTTAAATATGTTTGATTAATTCATCCATAACTAATACAAAAAGATACGGACTTAAGGCAAATCCTTGATGTAAACCTACAGTAATTGAAAACTCACTAGTTTCTTCTATTGTTGTTTTAACAATAGTTATTGCTCTATCATACATATCTTTTATCAATTCTATATACCTTTTGATAACTCCCTTTTCTCTAAAACCCACCATATTATTTCTCTAATACTATCATATGCTTTCTCTAAATCAATAAAAACCATATGAAGGTCTTTTTTTTCTTTTCCCTATACCTTTCCATCAATCTTCTTAATAAAATAAATAGCTTTCATGGTCGATCTTTCAGACAAATCCAAATTGATTATTTGACACCAAAGTTTTAGCTCTTATTCGATTTTCTATTACTCTTTCTCATAATTTTATTGTATGACTCATCAGTTTAATTCCTCTATAATTTGCACAGTTTTGAATATCTTCTTTATTTTTGTATATGGGTATTAGTATGTTTTTCTCTAATCATCTGGCATTCTTTTAGTTGCTACAATCCTGTTAAATAAATTGGTTAACCATATGACTCCAATTTCTTCTAAGCCTTTTTAAACCTCAATATGGATCGCATCTGGCCCTAGTGCCTTTACCTTTTTCATTTTACTCAAAGCCTTTTTAACCTCAAGCATGCTAAATTTACGAAAAAAATTATGTTCATTTATTACTCCTATATTATCACATTCTTTACCCTTAAATTTACTAAATTATTTTTATTTAATAATTTTTTAAAATAACTTTTTTTATCATTATTTTATCTCTTCTTTTACTAAAACTCTTTCATCTTCATCCTTAATATATTTAATATAGTCCAGATCTTTTTTTTCTTTTTTCTTAGTTTTGCTAGGTTATATATAGCTTTTTACCTTCTTTTGTATCTAGTCTATTATATAAATCATTATAAGCTTTAAGTTTGACATTACTTACCACTTTTTTAGCTTTTTTCTTTGCATTCCTATACTTTTTAAGACTTTCTTCATCCCTAGCCTTTTGCCAAATTTTGTAGTTTGTCCTTTTAATCTTAATGACAGCTTGAACATCCTCGTTCCACCACCAAGTTTCCTTTCCTACTAGTCCTACTCCTTTTGATTCTCCTAAAACTTCTTTTGTTATATTTTTTATGCATTTAAATGCTTTTTTCCATATTAAGTTGGGATCATTATCTATATTCATAGTCATTACTCTTACTAACTTTTCTTTAAATAATTCTAGTTTTTCTCCTTTCAAATTTCACCATTTAATTTTTGATTAATAATTTTATATTTTTCTCTATATTTCATTTTTATCCATATGTCTGCTACCATTATCTTATGTTATGAAGTTAAACTTTTTCTGCAATAACTTTATAGTTTTTGCATGTTATTTTATCTACCTTTTTAATTGAGAAAAAGTCTATTTGACTTTTAATATCCACTTTTAAATGTTATTAAATGTTCATCTCGCTTTTTGAAACAAGTGTTTGCTATTGTTAGATCATACGCCACTGCAAAATCTAATAAGCTCACACCTGCTTCATTCCTATCTTCAAATCCATATCCTCTATGTACCATTTCATATCCATCCCTCTATTTTCCTACATGTCCATTAAAATCTCTTCTCATATATATCTTTTCTTTTTGTATATTTCTTGCATTACTTCATCTATATTTTTAAAATTATGTCTTAGTTTATTGGTCTAATCCTACTTGTGGTGTATATGCACTAATTATGTTAATTATATTATTCTAATTATAAGTTTTAGTGATATAATCCGGTCTTTACCTTAACAACATATTCCTTAAAATTTCTGTCTATAATTATTCCTGCTTCATTTCTATTTTTATGTTTTTTAGTCTAATATAATTTATATCCTGTATTCTCTATTTCTCTAAATCTTTCACCTACCCATTTAGTTTTTTGTAAGGATATTATATACTTTTCTCTTAATTATAGTGTCAACTATCTCCATAACTTTATCTGTTAGTGTTCCTATGTTCCAAGTTGCTACTCTAAGCTCACTATCATGGACTAACTTCTTTACCGCACTCGTCCGTAGTGCAGAAACCCTTGCTCACTTATCACCGCACCTGTGTACCGATGCGGTGCCCCTTGCCCATTTTTTGAAACATCCAAGATAGATGCAACGCATCTCTTAACGGGAACATCCTAACCTTTCGCATAGCTTGATTTAGTAGATTTATTTTTAAAGGATCTGATGGAGTTTTACGCTGACTATCAGCTACCTAATGCAACCTTTCCTTTACCCATGCTTGGGATGGCCTTGGCGGAGTTTAGCGAAAATTTAAACTAACCATGGAAATTTGCAATGCTTCAATGAAATGATTGATTTAAATATGGAGTATTTTAAGCGTACAGAATCAAGCCAGCAAACGGATGACTCACCATTCTCAGATTTGATACTTTAAGTGAAGAATAAATAAACCACACCGAAAAAGAGCCACAATGCTGTTAAGAAATTGCAAGCAGACCAAGAATATACCAGCAATGAATGAATAAAGAAGTTACAAAGTAACTAATGAGTCATCCAGCATTCTAAGAAGTTTTTCTCAAATAAAGTATGATGGATTAGAAATTGTTTGACCAAAATAGGTCAGAGGCTTCCATAGGCTGAAAGCAGAAGATGTCATTATAGATGGTAATGTGCAGAATAAGAGGCTTCCATAGGCTTCCAGAAAGGTTAAGTTGTCGTATGAGAATAAGAAAATGTGCAGCCAAGTATTTATGACAAGGATTCCTAAGAAGATCAAGGTCAAGTTGTTCTAATCATGAGTTAATCAGAATAATTGTTTTATTCCTTGGTTTAAACATTGGTTAACCAAATGACTTCACAGTAGATTGTATAAGACAAGAAAGGTTAAGTTGTCATATGAGAATAAGAACATGTGCACGCCTAAGTATTTATGACAAGGATTCCTAAGAAATCAAGGTCAAGTTGGTCTAATCATAAGTTAATTAGTAGAATTGTTTTATTCCATAGTTTCTGCTTTTTTCTTTTAAAAATCCTTTGGATCAAATAAATGGATTTAGAGAATTATGATGGCTAATGTAATTTTTGAAAGTTATTTCTTGTGTCGGGGCTTCCCCATAGTCTCCACTCTCCACTACCAAAGAAGCCATACTGGAAAGCCTGAAATGTAAAGAATAAAACTTTGCTTTTATAAAGCAATATCTACTAAACACAAGGGAACTGTATTGGCTAGATGATTTAAAAAATCAATACTCATGACATCATAATAATTAAAACCAACTCAATTTTGTTTTAAGTTTGTTCTATTATCATTCATTTTACATATCAAGCTATTTAAGCTCTTACCATTATCTCAGTCTTCCAAACTCAATTCCACATCATTTCACAAAGATACTGAATCTAGATACATAAATGAGCATCACCAACTCCACGAAGCACCTCTTCAGTTTAATATGCACCCTGCCGACCTCTCCATTTAACACACAGCAAATCCAATCTCAAATCTACTCATCTGAAAATTCTAACCATACCTATCTTCCTCTCCAGGCCTCGACTCCAATCTATCAATTCCATGCCAATCATGTGAAATATGACACTCAGAATAGCCAATGCTGATCAAGCAATGTTCTTACCAATTACAGCTGAAAAGTTGAAACAAATAAATTCAAATCAAATAAACTCATGCATATCTCGATTTGTAGCCCTACCACCAGATCTAACCTCAGCTGATCTTCAACCAATCCAGTGGACATCAGGTAACGAAAACAGAAGAACAATTAAAATTATCATTACACAACAGACATCATCAATATAAACAATACATTAGAAATATAAATAACACACACTCGGAACAATCAATCAGATTCATCACGGTTGCAATGTAAATGAATTGTATAGAAATTCGAAGGCAAGCAAACACCAATCTATTGAGAGATATCAGAAATTAACATCAAACTTACCGAAATGAGTGCCGAGGGAATTCCTTGCAATCGCCTAGGGTTTTGCAAAAAAAAAAAAAACACCCAAGTTCAAGAATAAAACCTGAATGCGATGAATTACAGAGTTGTGATTTTGGGTGGCGGGAGAGAAGAGGAGCACACAAAAGAAAAAAGCAAAGATTAGGCGGTTCTAGGGTTCGAGGAAAAGCAAAAAGAAAATAATTAGAAAACCGGCGGATTATACGAGAGATATTTAGAGAGTATTCGAAATAAAACAAAGAAAAGGATTAGAAAAAATAAAAGCAAAACAACCCTCGATCGAAGAATAAAACCTAATGCGATGGATTACATAACTGCGAATTTGGGTAGTGGTGAAATTCGGCGGGTTCGACAAAAAAGATTTTGAGCGAAGAGGGGGGGGGGGGGGGTTAAAAAAAAAATTTGGACCATTTCTCGATTTGTGCGTGTCATCCTTGCGCAGGGGCCATGCTAATCTTCTCTGTATCGTTCCAATTTTATCGGATGTCTCCGAAGAGACAACGTAGAAGGCTAAGCGACCATATAAAAAGAAAGATAAGTTTTGCTTGCTGGCCAATATGGGACTAAATTATATAGCATAACCAAACAAATCGTGAGCACGTGATGAGAGATTCCATATGATATAAGGCTACAAATGGGTTGGGATCATTCGTATCTAAAGACCCATGAGTTGAATCAGCTTTAAAAATAAAAAATATTTAAATAATTTTCATATAATAATAATAATAAATTATTAATTCATAATGTTATAATTATATTTAATTATTATAAAAATAATAATATATATAATTTATGTTATTAACATAAATTATTAATAATATTATAAATAGTTACGTTATTATAAATTATAATGATATTATTAATATCAATAGTACTATAATTATACTTATATTATATTAATATTTATGATATTATATAATTATAATTAATAATATTAAAATGATTTATTAATGTAATATATATAATGTAATAATGTGTTATAATTTTATTTAATATTTGATCATATGAACTAATACTATATTATGCACTATTATTATAGTATGACATTATGTTATAATATAACATCATATTATGTTATGATATTATATTACACTATATATTACTAATATTATGATATTTAATATTTAATATGTTATTCGATAATATTACTATTATATAATATAATGATATATTTTTATTGTATATATTTATCATAATATATAAAATCATAGTATATCATAATATTACAAAAATATTATAATAATTATTAATGTAATATAATTCATTATAGTAATAATATCATAGACAACATTACTTTTGGTCAAAAACTATTGATGGCTAATAATTACAATTTTATTTAATTTTTTTTATTTTGTTGAATTATTCACAAATCCTATCAAAATCACACATTTATTAGGTTAGGATTTAAAATTCATGGATTTACAAATAAATTTTAGTGTAAATTTCATTTGTTCCAAACGAGTGTTAAACTAATTCATCGTCTTATTTTAACAACTAGGATCAATGAAAACTTTGCGTTGAGATCGCACCTAGATTAAGTTGGAGCAAGAATGCAAGGTTGATAAGCAGTTAGTCATTAGAGCTCATTATATGTAGTAGCCAAAATCTATGGTTTAGCAAGGGAATTTGGAATGATATAGATTTAGCTTTATTAAAATATGATTTACAATCAAAGTTTAAAACTTGAGGTCATGCGCAAGTTCCTTGCAAATCTAAGCTTCAATTGGGTTGGTAGAAGTAGATCCCCTCGATCAAGTCCAATTGGACTCAAATTGGAAAATAATTGAATCAATTAATGATTAAAATTCCCTTAAGTTTCGATGGGATCTAGATTGCATGTTCATTGTTAACTACAGTGAGGCTTGGAATTCCAATGGCTAAGCATGAATTGCATCCAAAGACCACCATAATTTGAATATGTACGAGTGTTCAGTTGGATGTGATCTATAATGTTAAAACTATTTGTATACACATATAGATATCTAGCTAAAAGTTGATATTATCTCTAATAAAAAATTAAAAAGAAAACTCTGATAAAATCCTCTAAATTGGCCCATGAATCCACTGGCTTTTACAATGTTTAGCATAATTCTACGATTCTTAGTATCCATTAGCTATATCCTATACCGTATCCTATGCTGCATTACAGGGCTAAAATTGGACAGATGATGATGGATAAGACATCAATATATTCATTTCCATGTCTATTTTTGTTTTAAAAAATATAGATATAAATTGGATATTATAAGAATGGTTGTAAACACATATATAAGTTGAATTGTTACATTTTATGACCACTAAATTAAAGATATTACTAAATAAAAAGTAAATTAAATCAATACCTTAAGGATATGATATCTGGCCCTAGATTCAGTATGGATCCAAGATATCATGATTTGTTGCACACTTGAGAATGAAATCTCTAAATGCAAGACATCTAACTCCAGATACTATCATATAACAAATTGAACCAATAATAATAAATTAAATATTCATTAGATCAATCAAATAAATTCCAAAACAAAGCCAATAACAACATATTATGGCATTAAACATGCTAAACGTTCTTAAATCAAACAAACTAATCATAGAAAAATAATTAAAATTTGAACCAACTTCTACCAAAAATTCTATTTATTTCTTAATTTTTGAAAAAAAATAACAAAAAAGTGTATAAAGAAAGCTTAGCAAGTAATCTCTAAACATGCTTAGAAGGATCAAGTAAGTAGCTTTATTTAATGTAAAACACATGCATAATATGACATTTAACCATGATTTTTATAAACAATTTTAATAAAAAATAATGCATGTCATTTATGATAACAATACCAAATTTAAAAACTTAAAGCTTTTGCTTCAAAATTATAATAACTCTATAATTATAATTATCAATGTATAACCCCATGGAAAAGTAAAATATATCATTGTGTTTAACCCTACCAAGATGGGCTAGAAACAAATCACTATATATATTCCCTATGAAGGTGTGCCTTAATATCAATCATATGTTTTTGTACAAACCCTAAAGGAAGAGATAATATATATAAATTATAATTGACTGAGAGTTCATAATTTATACTTAAATATGACATATCTTATTTCATATATAAAAGGTTTACAAATCATCAGTCTAACATAAATTTACTAAACTTGATACACAGTTTTTATGCATGAATAGACTTAGAAACAAACTATAATGTGAATTCATAATCCATCAAAAACTTAAAAGACAAATAAGCAACACAACAAAACATACACTCTTACTTAATCCAATTTTCAATAATTACATATATGCAAAAATTCACAAAACTAGTAATTCATCTTTTTAATGTTAAAGAGAAATTCTATCATACTATAAATAAATGTTTAAGATTCGGTAATCTGAATTTAGCGGTTATACTAATCTAAAATTTTCAAGCAATCAAACACAACATTTATAAAATATAATATTTAAATCTTTAATAATTTCAAAAATTACTCTAACCATGATCAAATTTACTTACCTCTTTAGATAAAATTGATAGGAACTAATCCTTAATTTTTTGTGCTCAAAGACTCTCTTCTTGATCCTTCAACTTCTACCTATTGTACTATTGATTTGATACAAAAAATCTCCATTAAGCTCTATTTATTGAGAGACTTATTAAAACAAAAAGATTTTCTACTCTTCATGCACTAATCTCCTAAAAAATTATTAGACTTTTCAATTTGGAAGGATATGATTTTTTAAAGAAAACTAAAGAGGTAAATATCCATTAAATACTTAAAATAGATTTTTAACTCAAAACTAACTTCTAACTCATCCAACCTAATTTTGAAATAGAAAATTTGGATAAAAATACCAAAATCATCCTTATCACCATCAATGGCATTTGCATAATTTATTACAAGTTTGTTAGCACTAGCATATATTCATGAAATTACTTGTAACTTTCTTAATTGAACTCCAATTTGAGTAACTTAAAATGCATTAGAATACTAACCCAATACTAAATAATTATAAATATAAATTTAATCAAAAATTATAATTAAATAATTTTTGATATTTTTAACTCAATCTAGTCAAATTAAATCTTAATATAAAGTGAACCAATCCAAAAGGGCTAGGCCTTGCATACGATCAAATATTTTTTCATGACTAAATTAAAGAATAATAGATGGTAAATTAAGGCAATACCATATATCACATAAGTTCATAAATCTTCCATTCGGATTTCAAATAGAAAAGTAAATTTCCCTATATAATTATTTATTTCTATACAAAATGAAGCATTTAGAATATAATATAGGTGGAAGGTGGGGGAGAGAATTCACTAGCAAAAAAAGTGTTAAATATTTTATTTTCCTATCAATTGTTAGCCCTAGCAAATCTTCACAAAGACTTGCCCTTGAAAAAGATTAAGATTCAATTTTGGGATCTTGCTCAGAAAAATATTTTTAGCTTCTTAAACTTGGACCATACCAAGAAATCAACGTACACATATATATAATAAATAATAGTTTTGAATTAATAATTTCTTCATTAAATCCATTATACTTTGGTTCCTAGATACCTTGGATAAGGTTGAATTGTTTTTGCTATGCTGAATAATAAATAAAATGTGATCCTTTTGGTGTAAGCTTTGTATTATAACATGACGTGCATACATAGCTTCAACGTATCCCATTTTGGATATGAATGTCTATCATTCATTCACAATTGATGCTTATATGGATACTAATAAATTCTTCATTATTTTCAAATGTAATTATAGTTATTTATACATGCATGATCATCATGTAAGCATGCACAACAACAACCTACAATATAAGCATATATTGGATAGGATTTATACTTGATGCGGTGATAAAGCCACGTGTAAATTAACGGCCAAAATTACCTAACAGTAGAAATCGAAAAGATGTTAACGGCCCCAGCCTTCAGGGCGGCCCTAACTCTAAGGCGGCCTCATCTCCGGACTCGGCCCCAGCTCTTAGGTAGCTCTTGGGGCGGCCTTAGCCTCCAAGGTGGCCCGGTTCTAAGGCGACCTCGTCTTCGAACTCGGCCCCAGCTCTAAGATGGCCTTATCTTCGGACTAGCCCTGGCTCTAAGACAACCCCGGCTCTAAGGCAACCTCATCTCCAGACTTGGCTCTAGCTCTTAGGCGCACCAGCTCCAAGGCGGCCTCATTTTCAAACTCGACCTCAACCTCAGACGGCCTCAGCTTCGTAGACAAGCCCTCGCCTCTGACAAAACCAAGCCCATCGATAGATCATGGCCCAGGTACCTGCCAAGGTCGGGCCCACCCACTACTAGAAAAGTATGATTTATCGAGGGATTTTATCGAGGAAAAAAATTCCTCGCAATTCGAGGAATTTTTCGACAAAAAAATATAAACTATAAAATTTTTCGATACAAAATATTTTCTCGCAAAATTCATCGCAAAATAATTTTTTAAGAGATTTTTGAGGAATCAAACATAAATGGGTTCTTTGTAAAAAAATTTCGATAAAAAAAAATTCCCTCGAAAAAGCCCTAGGAACTTAAATTTTACGAGAGATTTTCTGAGGATTTATTTTTATTAATCCGAGGGATTTTTTGAGAAATTTTTTAAGGATATTTTTATAATAAATGGCTTATTTGTAAAAAAAAATTGATAAAAACAATCCCTCAGAAAATCCCTTGGAAATTAATTTTGCAAGGGATTTTTTAAGGGATTTATTTTTTATTAATGAGTTAATAATAAAATTTTTGATGAAAAAAATCCCTCGGAAAATCCTTCGCAAAATTAATTTTTGAGGGATGTTTTGATGATTTTGCGAGGGATTTTTCGAGGGATATTTCCATAATAAATGGCTTAGTTTAAAAAAAAAAATTGATAAAAATAATCCCTCAGAAAATCGTTCAAAAATTAATTTTGTGAGGATTTTGCGAGGGATTTGTTTTTCATTAATGAGTTATTAATAAAATTTTTGATGAAAAAATTCCTTGGAAAATCCTTTGCAAAATTAATTTTCAAGGGATGTTTTGATGATTTTGAGAGGGATTTTTTGAAAGATATTTCTATAATAAATGGCTTATTTGTAAACAAAAAATTGATAAAAATAATCCCTCAAAAAATCCCTTGAAAATTAATTTTGCAAGAATTTTCTAAGGGATTTGTTTTTCATTAATGAGTTATTAATAAAATTTTTGATGAAAAAAATACTTTGGAAAATCCCTCGCAAAATTAATTTCCGAGGAATTTGTTTTGATGATTTTACAAGGAATTTTTCTAGAGATATTTCTATAATAAATGGCTTATTTGTAAAAAAAATTGATAAAAATAATTCCTTGGAAAATCCTTCGAAAATTAATTTTGAAGGGATTTTTCTAGGGATTTGTTTTTCATTAATGAGTTATTAATAAAATTTTTGATGAAAAAAATCTATTGGAAAATCCCTCACAAAATTAATTTTCGAGGGATTTTCTGAGGGATATTTTGATGATTTTGTGAGGAATATTTCGAGGGATATTTCTATAATAAATGACTTATTTATAAAAAAAATTGATAAAAATAATCCCTCAGAAAATCCCTCAAAAATTAATTTTGCAAGGGATTTTTTGAGGGATTTCTTTTTCATTAATGAGTTATTAAGAAAATTTTTGATGAAAAAAATCTCTCGGAAAATCCCTCACAAAAGTAATTTCTGAGGGATTTTCTGAGGAATGTTTTGATGATTTTGTGAGAGATTTTTTGAGGGATATTTTTATAATAAATGGCTTATTTAAAAAAATTAATAAAAAAATCCCTAAGAAATTAATTTTGCGAGGGATTTTTCGAGGGAGTTTTTTTTTTCATTAATGAGTTATTAATAAAAAATTTTATGAAAAAAATTCCTAAAAAAATCCCTCGCAAAATTAATTTCCGAGGAATTTTTTGAGGGATTTTTTTATGATTTTACGAGGGATTTTGTGAGGGATATTTCTATAATAAATGGCTTATTTGTAAAAAAAAATAAAATTAATCCTTTAGAAAATCCCTCAGAAATTAATTTTGCGAGGGATTTTTTTTCATTAATGAGTTATTAATAAAATTTTTAATGAAAAATCCCTCGCAAAATTATTTTTTCAGGGATTTTTTGATAATTTTGCGAGGGATTTTTAAGGAATATTCCTATAATAAATGGCTTATTTTTAAAAAAAATGATAAAAATAATCCTTCAGAAAATCCCTTGAAAATTAATTTTGCGAGGGATTTTTTGAGGGATTTTTTTTTATTAATGAGTTATTAATAAATTTTTTGATGAAAAAATTTCTCGTAAAATTAATTTTCGAGGGATTTTTTGAGGGATTTTTTGATGATTTTGCGAGGGATTTTTTGAGGGTTATTTCTATAATAAATGGCTTATTTGTAAAAAAAATTGATAAAAATAATTCCTTAAAAATCCCTTGGAAATTAATTTTGCAAGGGATTTTCTGAGATATTTTTTTGATTAATGAGTTATTAATAAAATTTTTGATGAAAAAAATTCCTCAAAAAATCCCTCACAAAATTAATTTTTGAGATATTTTCTAAGGGATTTTTTGATGATTTTGCAAGGGATTTTTTGAGGATATTTCTATAATAAATGGAATATTTGTAAAAAAATGATAAAATAATCCCTCGAAAAATCCCTCGAAAGTTATTTTTGCGAGCGATTTTCTGAAGGATTTTTTTTCATTAATGAGTTATTAATAAAATTTTTGATGAAAAAAATTTCTCAAAAAATCTCTCGCAAAATTAATTTTTGAGGGATTTTCGGAGGGATGTTTTGATAATTTTGCAAGAATTTTTTCGAGGGATATTTCTATAATAAATGGCTTTTTTGTAAAAAAAAAATTGATAAAAATAATCCCTTGAAAAATATTTTGAAAATTAATTTTGCAAGGAATTTTTCAAGGGATTTGTTTTTCATTAATGAGTTATTAATACAATTTCTGATGAAAAAATCTCTCGCAAAATTCCTTAGAAAATCCCTCAAAATTAATTTTGCGAGGGATTTGTTTTTCATTAATGAGTTATCCCTCTTAAAAAATCCCTCAAAAATTATTTTTGTGAGGGATTTTTCGAGTGCTTTTTTTTCATCAAAAATTTTATTAATAACTCATTAATGAAAAAAATCTCTCGAAAAATGCCTTGAAAAATAATTTTCGAGGGATTTTTTGAAAGATTTTTTTATCGATTTTTTTACAAATAAGCCATTTATTATAGAAATATCCCTCAAAAAATCTCTCGCAAAATGCTTAAAAATCCCTCAAAAATTATTTTTGTGTGGGATTTTTTGAGATTTTTTTCATCAAAAAATTTTATTAATAACTCATTAATGAAAAATATATCCCTTGAAAAATCCTTCGCAAAATTAAATTTCAAGGGATTTTTTGAGTGATTTTTTTCATCAAAAAATTTATGTATTAAAATATATTTTAAGTGAAAGTTTGAAAATTAAAAATTTATTTTTGCTATAAATTTATATAAAGTAATTTATGAATCATATAAATGAGTAATTTATCAAATTTATGATATACTTAAAGAAAAGGCATGCTTTCATTAATAATACTAATTTTTAAAATAATTAAAGGATTAATTTTTGAAACAAAATCCTTTACTTTAAACAAGTTTTATCATGACGAGTTCTATGATAAGACTAAAACAAATTAGCCTTTAACTAAATATGTTGATATAATTATGTGTTGGTGATTGATCTATTAGCCAAGTTTGAAAGGAGATTACCTTTGACTCAAAAGAAAATATGCCAAATGATACCATGTACTAGTGATTGCTTTAGTATCTATGCTTGAAAGAAAAATTGTTCTTGCACACATGAGATGCCTTTATGCACATATGTGTTAATAATGACTTCACTAACTTAGTTGGAAAGAAAACATAATTTTTAGTGAATAACATGTTCATACACATACATGTGCCCATGATCACCTCACTAGTTCGACCTAAAAGGAAATATACTTTGATGTGTGAAAACACATTGATGTATGCTAGTGGTAAGCATCGATGAACTTGTCTTGAAAGGAACTTATTCATGATTACGCATGGTCAATGGTCTATTCCAATGGCTAAATCTTAATTATAGTTAGACTTGAGAGAGTGAACACATGCCCCAATTTCAAATTAATTTATAAATCATACAATAATTTCACAAGATCCATAAACGTACTTTCACAAATAAGTTTAGATACATTAATTCATAATACAAATACTCATGTCTAGTCAATCAATATGATTTTTAATGTATTATAGTTCATCATCAAGTCTAAGTAAAACATGTTATTCTGGATCCATAATTTGTTTTTTTTTTAAAAATCTATGTAAGATAGGCATAAATAATTCCCATGAAACCAAAAAAAATCTTATTTTAATATTTTTTTAAAATAAATTTATAATATGTAGATAGAAGGATTTGAACCTGAAACTTAAAAAAAAAATACTCACTATCATAACCACTATAACCCCAACTTTTTTTATTCATAAATTTATTATAAAAATATTTAAATAGTATAAATTATTTTTTATGAATTAAATTAAAATCAAAAATCAATTCCCACCACTTCCATCACCCAGCGCCCGAATTCCCTCTCTTCTGAATTATTTTTTTATCAATTAAATTCAAATAAAAAATTAATTCCCACCGCTAGGGCCATATTTCATTTGACACTCTCTCTTCCATCCGCTCGCATTCCCTCTCTTCAATCGGCCGACATTCCATCTCTTTCGTCCTTCCATCCGCCAGCATTCCATCTCTTTCATCCAACCGTCGGGCTTCCATCTCTTCCGTCCAAGAAACTCAAGCCCTAGGGGACGAGCAAGGGAGCGATTGAAACCTTAAGAATTTGCAAACAAGGTAAATATTTCTGTTCATATCCCTCTTAATGCCTTTGTAAGGCTATGGGGAGGAAGGCGGAGGGGAAGGGGTCGGTGAAAAAGGGGGATAGGGAGGGACCGAGAGGACGAATCGTCCACTGTCTCACTCCGATGGATTTGACAGCGTCGAATTTCCTTTCATTTTTCGTTTGGAATTCTTTGTATAATGGTGGTTAGGGAAGGGATTTATATTCTTTCCTCAACCATGATCTGTATAGCATAAGATTAATGAAGAGATTCAAGGGATTTTAGAGCATTGTTTTCATTGCGGAACCGCTCTGCTCCAAAGAGGAACAGAGCCATGGCAGCAGCCTCACGGCTACTCCAGAGAGGAACAGAGCATTGTTTTTTCCCAACATATCAACCATTCCCAGTTTTGTTGTATAGAATCAATACTAATGAGTGAGAGGAGATGATATAAATGATTAGACCATTTAATTGGATTTTTTTAAAAAAAATTGAAAAGTATTTTGTATGGTTATCAATTTGGTATGAGCGAAATTTTGAAAATAATCGGACACTCCATCTCCGCAAGATTGGTTTATATCTACCTCCCCTCCCGTGTTTAAAGCCGAAAATAATCGGACACTCTATCTCTGCAGGAGATGATATAAATTAAGAAAATGAGGGAGTGCATGGACCTCGTGGATTCCATCTGCCTCCCCTCCCGTGTTTAAAGCCGGATTATTAACTTTAATTGATGATGACCTTTGATGATGCTATTTTCACTCAGCACACAAGTTTCTTTAACTGCATGATTGAAGCTTCAAATCTACCAGCCTATATTGATAATAGAATATCCGAATTGAACATCTACATCATTAAACATGACCTACAATATCTAGAGAGTCTAAACACCAGTTTCATATACATTTGTTTCTTTTCTCCGCCCCTTTTTTTCTTTTTATGTTAAGTTTCAGACTGGAAACTAGCATTTCACTTTTGATTGTTGCTGTCAATACATTTCTGAAACATTGTAAGTCAAAATGTTCTTGTGATAAGCCAGAACTCCTTTTCCCTTTTCTGAAGAAATAGACTTTTATGTGTTTTTGGATGTCAAAATTTTCCAATTACTATATAATGTAGTCAAATTTCACAATGAGGCAGTTTTTGTCTGACGAGAAGATGATATACATTTCCTTTGCTCAGTATTTCTGTATGCTTGTTACTCATCGTATATCCTTTGTTATGTGTGTTCATGCTTATGTGTAGATGTGGGAAGCTAGTTTTTCACTTCTGATTCTTGCTGGCAATGCATTTCTTAAACATTGTGCAAGATCAAAATGTTATTGTAATAAATATGGGCTATGTTTTTTATCCTCTCTCTTTTTTATTAAATAAATAGGCTATGCAAGTTTTTAGGTGTCAAAATTATACAAATTATTGCATAGCCCAGTCAGACCTCACAATGAGCCATTTGTTGTCTAATGAGAATATGATTGACATTTGCATTGCTCTGCTTTTCTTTATGTGAAGTATTTGAGTTTTGACTATAAGATATGCATATGAACAATGAAACTTTATTCTTTTGAGTGTGAATGTGAAGTGTTTTCTAAAAGATATGCATATGCATGTCTCAGCAGGCATGCAAATGTAATATATCAGTTGGTTCTAAAAATATATTTCACTACCTTATTTAAATCCAATGAGTTATTCTTTCAATTGGTTCATGCACATCACAGTTCAATGTTCACAGCCATCTCTGTCTACGTTCATGGAGTTATGCTTGTCATGCTTTCAAATATTAGTCAATATTTTGTTTATGAAGTGCTTTTCCTGTCCACATTCTTATAGCAATAATACCCACCAAGCAAGTAGTAATCAATTCACTACTTTTGCAGCCTCTACCAAGTCAAGTCCAGTTCTCCTGCATATTTCTTCCCTGCAGACTTCTTATTGCCTACCTTAATATTTATTTCTGTAGATTAAATATAGAGTATAGAAGTTTTAGATCCTTCAGTCAGGTTGCCATATCCCTTTGTACACATATCTGCAACTGTGCATGTTCATGGACAAACATGCATACTTGGAGCACATATACCTGATTTTCCACAAGTATAATTATGGTTTTAAACATTGAAGCCTATTCTCTTCATTTATGTCGTCTGCAATATGTAGCTTGTCGGTATTGTTAGTTGCACACTTTATGTTTTTTTCATGGCTATGGGTGCTTATCACCCTCATGAGTGGAACTGGCTAACAAAGCAATTCTAAGAGGGAGAAACATGTGAAAATGGGATGGTTCCTGATCTACAAATTCTAAGATTTAGGACATTGGAACCCTTTTGAGGTTTTCTATTTTTAGAAATTTTGGGTATTGCAAAACCCAGTGGCCTTTTCTCACTTGTTTTTGGCCCCTCAATCCCCTCCACCCACTTTGCCTCTTCCAATGTGAGGCTTGTCAGACGGATGGTAGGCTAGGCATCCAAATGGGCCCTAAATGTATTCTAGTTGTTAATTCATAAACTTCTAGTAGTCCCAAGGTCTTGCTGTTCTATGAAATCCTGCATTCCCTTTTAATAACTCAATTGCTGCTAATGACAAGGCCTTACTTTTATTTTTTGTTAGATCTATCTTAAAGATGTTTCCATGTTCAATTGGCTTATGTGAGTGCCTTTAAACATATGCAATTATTAGGTTCATATCATTTTCTTTATTTATGTTAGTTATTTATGTTATTAAATTCTATTTTGATAATATCTTTTTCTTTCCATATATGTTGTTCTTATTTCATATATTTTAAAAAATTGATAATGTTATTTATATTATGAAATTCAGACACATAAGTTGAACCGGGCACTTACATTAGATAAGCTCTTCAGACACACCCATCAAAAGAAAAAGGATGGCAATCAGTGAGTAAATAAAAAGGCAGAGACATCACATGTAAGTATTTAAAAAACTCTACTTTAATTCATATATTTATACTATTTGTATGTTTAACTAATTGTATCTAATATCTTTTACAGACTAATTTTATACAAAAATGGCAAGAGGTGGAATCAAGTCAAAGCTCAACTGGAGAGGATGGTGCTAAATCATCACAGCAGCAGCCTCAGCCCTCCATGATGCATATATGGAAAGAGACAGTTGGGGTAAATAAGGGACAAATTTATGGACTTGGATCCCAGGCTAGCTTGCTGACAGGCTCATCTTCTAGCCGCACATCCTCACGAGTTCCTGAGGAGTGGATTCAGGAGCGGAAGAGGATTTATAATATGTTTGAGACTGTTTCTGCTCGAAATGAGGAGTTAGCAAATCTGTACAGTCAATTAGCATCTCAAAACAATGAGCTATCTGCTCAGATTTTCCGTACCGAGGAGTTATACATCTTATGATGAAAAAGATGCAGGTTAATCCATCTATAGTTTCAGCACCATCTCCATCTGCTACCTCTGCAAATGATGATGATTGCGATGTCGATGATGATGATGATCATGAGGAGGAGAATTTATAATTTTCTCTTTTCTATAATTGGAATGATACTTGTTTGTGATACTTTTTTCTTTTGTTATGAAACTTTGGATATGATGGCACTTGTACAACTTTTTTGAACTTGTTATGAACTTGGATATGATGAACTTGCTATAAACTTTTTTGAGCTTGTTATGAGTTTGTTATGAACCCTTGGATATGATGAAACTTGTTAATAATTTGTATATATAATCAGGTATATTTAAAAAAAGGCCATTTTGCGAGGGATTATTCCCTCAGATATTTATTTAGCGAGGGATAATTTTTTCAAAAATAAAGAAAAGCTATTTAAAAAAATTCAAAATATCCCTCGAAAAATTTCTCGAAATTTTTTTTTTCATAAAATCCCTCGATAAATTGCCCTCAAAAAATCCCTCGAAAATTTTCCTTCGGCAAATCCCTCGGTAAATTGCCCTCAGAATATTCCTCGAAAAATCCCTCAAAAATTTTTTCTCAGAAACTCCCTCGGTAAATTATCCTCGAAAACTCCCTCGGAAAACCCCTCAAAAATTTTTCCTCGACAAATCCCTCGGTAAATTGCCCTCGAAAAATCCATGGTGCACGAAGATCAACAATGGCAAGAAATTTCATGCTCCTTTCGCTTAGCGAGTGTGAGGCACGTGACCGCCAAGACTCAAGAGTGGGGGGGTATCTGATGCGACGTATAAATTAATGGCCAAAATTACATTATGGCAGAAGTCGAAAGGATGTTAACGGCCCCAGCCTTTAGGGCAGCCTCAGCTCTAAGACGGCCTCATCTCCGGACTTGGCTCCAGCTCCTAGGTGACCCGGCTCCTGGGCAGCTCTAGCCTCCAAGGCGGCCCCAGCTCTAAAGCGGCCTCGTCTTCAGACTCGGCCCCAGCCTCCCAAGGTGGCCTCGTCTCCAGACTCGGCCCCAGCTCCTAGGCAGCCTCGGCTCTAAGGTGGTCTCATCTCCGGACTTGGCCTCAGCCTTCAAGGCAGCCTCGGCTCTAAGGCGACCTCGTCTCCGGACTCAGCCCCAGCCTCCCAGGGCGGTCCCAGCTCCTAGGCGGCCCCGGCTCCAAGGCGGTCCAGGCTCTAAGGCGACCTCATCTCCGGACTTGGCCTTATTCTCCCAAGCGGCCTCAGCTTCCTAGATAAGCCCTCGCCTCTGATAATACCGGGCCCATCGATCGCTCACGGCCCAAGTACCTGCCAAGGTTGGGCCCACCAACCACCTATGGCCCGTGGGTCCAATGAGATAAGCTCACTAGCTCCGGCAGTGGGCCTAAAAGTCATCATCCATCATGGAGCTTTAATTACTGGAATCAGATGAGTCCGAAAAATCGTCATCTGTCATAAAGTACCAATCATCCAGCTCGGATAGGATAAATCCCACTAATTCTGACACACCATCCACAAAGTCATAGCCCATCATAAGACTCAAAAACTTTCCAAACAAGTCTCACAGACCAAGTATCAATAAAATGAATAAGAGGGACCTCTAGCCAAGGTATGAACTCTCAAGCACTTAGAGAGCCTTTTAATCCTCAACTATCTTTCTCGAGCTTACTCAAGCTTACATCTATGATTTTGATCATTGACTTGAGCATCGAAGGATTTTCACCGGAATATCCGGTCCTCGAGACTTTTTACAAATCTTGGCGTGGAGGTAAAGCTTCATCATCAAACTCACTACATGCTCAAGAATGTTAACTCAAGGTGATTAAGCATCAACAATACTCAAGCATAGATTTTATGCCGTATATATTTTGAATCATAGGATCGTCGTGTAAGCATGAATACTTATTGTTATATTTGGAAGATGGTAAAGAGGTTGTGAGTGCAAAAGGCATGGACCATGCTTGCAAGCTCTCCATCCAAACCACTCCATAAATCGCCGCGCTCAATGTGGTCTAATCCATCGGACGGCCCTGATCGAGTTAAGGTTCCACGGGGTCGAGCGTTGTCGCTCGTGGCAAAACCTTAGCCCCCTTCCCCTCTCTCTAAAACCCTAGCCTCCGGAGAACAGGAGGAAACAGAGGACGACTCTTAGAACTCCAATCCTCTCTTCGACGAGGCCTCGCTCCACCGCGCGATGGCGCTTTACCTCCTCTTCGAGTCCGCCTCCGGCTACTCCTCTTCCATGCCCATGGCCTCGACGAGATCGGTCAGAACACAGAGGCCGCCCGGAACTCCGTCGTCGACCTCACGCGCTTCGGCAAGGTCGTAAAGCTCGTCGCCTTCCATCCATTCTCCTCCGCCCTCGATGCCCTCAACCAGTGCAACGCCATCTCCGAAGGTCAGCTCAAAACCCTTCCTTTATCCCATCCGTTGCCTGTTTGGAGCTGGATATCGTAACATATATTGGATTTTGTCGCGATTTTTAGGGCTTATGACTGATGAGTTGAGGAACTTTTTGGAAATCAACCTCCCGAAACCAAAAGAGAGTAAGAAGGCTAAGTTTAGCCTTGGTGTTGCAGAGCCCAAGGTTGGGTCTCAGATCTTTGAAGTGACCAAGATACCTTGCCAGAGCAATGAGTTCGTACTCGAGCTCCTTCGTGGTGTGAGGTTGCACTTCGATAGGTTTATTAAAGACTTGAAGGTTAGATTTTTCCGCCTGATTCAATTGTCTATCTGTGCTATAAATTGTGCTGGATTTTCATGCAAAGATGATGTTTTTCTGTTCATTTTATTTGTGGTTATAGCCGTCGGACTTAGAGAAGGCCCAGCTGGGGTTGGGGCATAGTTACAGTAGAGCGAAGGTCAAGTTTAATGTTAACCGGGTTGATAACATGGTTATTCAGGCCATCTTTCTACTTGATACCCTCGACAAGGATATTAATACCTTCTCCATGAGAGTCAGGTTTGTTTCCAAAACGCTCTGGTCATGTATGTGCCATAACTTATCCTTTAAACCTTCAAATAAATTGCTCGAATCAGTCTTGTTGTATGCCTTATGTTTGAAGTCTAGTGCTGATGAATGAATAAGCAAAGAGAATACATGATATTACATGTCCTAACAATGAATCAACATTATATGTACTAGAAAATGGGAGCGTATCTTGAAAAAAGTCTCCAATACTGCTGGAATGGGATACGGACAATACCACAAATTAATATTATATTTACTAGAAAATGGGAGTGCATCTTAAAAGGTTTCAGATACTGCTGGAATTGGATGATATGAACAGTACCATGCTGTTCCAATAGGTTTCCGGTGCCAGTGCATGGACACACAGTGTTGTTAAATGGGTCCAAGGTCTGTTACTAGCAGTTTAACCCTCCACAGTGAGCACCATTTTTGTTATCCTTACAGAGGTGTAGGTGGTTCATGAAGGGATTTATTGCTGATTACCCCTGATGGTGGTTGGGATGCACTAAGGGGCATATGACGCATCTTTTTTCCATTTACCAAATATTATTTGCCTCTGTATATAGTGCTGCATGTGTTACTGTTATGACCAAGTTGATACGAGGTAGACTGGCATCAGTTAATGTCAACTAATACACAATGGATGCTAACCTGAACCCAATACAAAGGGCCTGCTCCAAGTCTGGCTAACCATGTCTCCTCGCCACAATCAGATCTAGTTGTGTATGATTTTTTCTTTTTTTGGCTCTCATTATATGAGTTTGGATGCAAATAGCTACGTTTTGTTGAAGCTGATAATAATTTTGTGCTTCTTGCTGAAAGTTAACACAGTAGTTATTGTTGCATGACATGCCTTACATGTGGAGGACAAGGGTCTAATTATAGTGTTTTTTCCATGGTCAGTATTGGTTGAATCTCTCCTGGACTCTAAATATACAAAATTTTCATCTAATCCAATTGTTTAAGATGATGAAAATGTTACAAAATAGTTCAATCTTTCATTATTATTCTTTTAAAGAAGAACAGCACAGGTGATATAGAAATCTTCAGGTCTCATAATAAGTTCTCATTATAAATGTTGTATTTGTTTCATGGTATATAGTAACTGATTACGTATTTTTGCTTGAGTGCATCTCAAGATTATGGAATAGTAGAAAGCCAGTGTTTTCCCCTTCCTAGCTGGAAGGGACATCTAAGTTGCTAAGGAGCTAAACATTCGTGTTGGTGTCTTTTTAGTAAGTTTTATAAGTTTCAATGAAGAAAATGTTTGGAATTCTGTATGTTACCAATATGTACGTTGTGGCCTGGTCTAACATGGCCTTATTTTCGTAACCATATGGTGGTGAAATTTGCCTTTAAACATTTAATTTACCTCATTGTGCAGAGAATGGTACTCTTGGCATTTCCCAGAGCTGGTGAAGATCATAAATGACAATTATCTATATGCTAAAATTGCAAAGTTTGTGGAGAACAAATCGGAGTTGACGGATAATGATATTCCTGCATTAGCAGGCATTGTAGGTGATGAGGACAAAGCAAAAGAAATTGTGGAAGCAGCTAAAGCGTCCATGGGTAACACATGAAATAAGACCATTATCCTTTTGTAATTTTTTAAAATGTTATCCTCCATTTATTCTTCTTCTTCTCTTTTCAGGACAGGATCTGTCTCCAATTGATTTGATTAATGTTCAGCAGTTTGCTCAGCGAGTAATGGATCTCTCTGAATATAGGAAGAATCTCTATGAGTATCTTGTCACAAAAATGAATGATATAGCACCAAATCTTACATCTCTGATTGGTGAAGTTGTTGGTGCTCGTTTGATATCTCATGCTGGGAGTCTTTCAAATCTAGCAAAATGCCCTTCATCTACTCTTCAGATACTTGGTGCTGAGAAGGCACTTTTCAGGTTTGAAATTCTCACCGTAGTGTACATTTCTCTTATACAAGGTCAGCATCAACCTTGATCATCAAGTCAAAAAAAAAAAAAGGAAAGAGGGAAAAAAGGCACAATTTGTCCAAGTATAGGGTATGCTTGAGTCATCCTATGAACCTGAATTTTCGACATTACTTCAAATTATGGAGGCTTCCTTACAAGCAGCTCTTGCATATAAAACATTAAGTTATTTTTGTGTAGGATTTGTTTGATCATTTGCACTTAATTTACTAATTGACATGATTCTGTGCCTTTTTTGAGGTTGCAACTTAAAATATTTACTTGTTGTTTGTACTTGTATTATTTGCATCACTATTTTCTTTTTGATGTTTATAGAGCGTTGAAAACACGAGGAAACACTCCAAAGTATGGTCTCATCTTTCACTCTTCATTTATTGGTCGGGCATCTGCTCGAAACAAGGGCCGTCTGGCTCGTTACCTTGCGAATAAGTGTTCCATTGCTTCCCGTATTGATTGTTTCTCTGGTTAGTCTTTGTTTGTGGAGGATGTACATTTTTTCTCAACTATTATATGTGTATTTTTCTAGATTTTTTATTTGGTAGTTAATCAGTAAAATAATGCATTCAGAGATGACTACATCTGTTTTTGGGGAAAAGCTGCGTGAACAAGTTGAAGAGAGACTGGACTTCTATGACAAGGGCATTGCACCTCGCAAGAATGTTGATATGATGAAAGCTGCCATTGAGAGTATGGTCTCACGAGAGGATGATGGTATGAGCCTTTCATTGAACCAATATCTAAGTCTTCACGAATAAATGCTCCACCAGTAGCAGAGGAATTTTGGACATTTTGGAAGCACTCAATTTCTTTCCTAGCGTACATGTCCATAAACTACTTGGTCATCTGATGAATAATCATCTATTCTTGATCTAGGTTGTCAAAAGTAAAAGGCTCTTTTAAGGTGACAAGACCCCTATATTGCCTGTGAGGTGCTAGACACTGAAAAGGTCCCCATCTGGAGATAGCAAGACATGATTTTATTAGAAGTTAATTAAATGTATTAGAAAAATAAAATATTATATGTATCTAAAAACAGTAAAAGCATTATAACACTAGTTATTCAAGTTTCAACATCAAAAATCATGTTTGTGCATACGCTTGATGTTATGGTTCGTATATTTCAAATAGAAATACCACTTTTCTTGTCATGTTTTAAACAAAAATCGGCAAAAATAAACGAATGGACATCTTTTAGTAGCTTCAAAGTTCAAATATGATACCAAAATATCACTTCCCAAATCCCATTTGATGTTTGTGGGAAAAAAAAACATAACACAAGAAAAGTAAATAATCGAATACTCTAGAGGGGCCTTTATCTGTAAGAACTCCAACAGACCAGAATAGCCCTTAAAAGGTCAAGCTAACAAAGTTCTGAAGGATGGGCAAAATAATGTTGGGGAGAATAATGATGGGTATTGGAGAGGCACTTGCCACAATGGCTCTTGCTTTATCCAAATGCTCGGTAGGCATTGCCGTAGTAAACTCACCTAGCTTGGGGACTGTTGAGGCCCTTGAGGAGATTCTACCTTACCCAAGTGCATGGAATGCCTTTGCCAACACTGTTCTTGACTGGAGAGTTGGTTATTATTATTTTTTAAATGCTTCTAATTCTGATTTCCACTGTTCAGAAGCTTATTTGGATTCTAGGAGCAGATTATGGTCGCTCTGCAATAGCATTGAATCCGAAATTTTTGCAAGTTCTCAATGCACCTTATCCTTTTTAGTTATCTTATGTGCTATTATTACTTAATGCAGCTACTTCTTGTTTATTACCTTTCTCAAGTCTTATTTTTCACTAAAGCTGCTCTCGTTTTAAACATGTTTAAGTGACTCTGCAAGCTAGGCTTGATATACGCTGACAAAAAAAACCTCTTTCAGATGGACATAAGAAGGTTGAAGCTTCTGTTAAGAAAAGCAAGAAAAAGAAATCTAAAGGTGAAGCTGTGAACGGTGAGCCCATGGATGAGGATAAACCAACTGAGGTTGTTGCTGATGGTGACGCTTCTGCAGAGCCTGAAATTGAAAAGAAAAAGAAGAAAAAGAAACACAAGCTGGCAGAGCAACAGGAAATAGGAATGGCTACAGAAGCAGTGAATGGGGCAAATGGTCATGATACAGAGCAAAATGGGGCTGCCAAAAAGAAGAAGAAGAAGGATCAAGACGAATTAGACAGTGATTTCCAAATAGAAACTGAAGGGAAAAAGAAAAAGAAGAAAAAGTCAAAGACTGAAGATGATGTATAATGATGATGTTGAACTGCTGCTGGTTCATGTTTATTGACTAGCCAGTAAATCTGGGCTCATATTTTTGTTAAGTGATAGTTTTCGTCCTTGTAAATTGTTTGAGCTCGTGAACTTGGGCCTTCAATGGAACACTCATTCGCATGCCAATTTATTTTGTAGTTTTTATTCTGCTTGTAACTGATGGTTCTCAAATTGGGCATTTTCAAGTGTTCAGATCTTGCACTTTTGGGACACAATGTTTTATTCTTATGTTTGTGCATCAGATTTTCCTCGTGATAGATTTCATGTTTCCGCCGGGCCAATTTAACAGGCATAGTTAGTAAGCTGTCTTCATTGTTCAGCAGTTCGTGACCTGAGGGCAATGCCAATGATAAGTTGCTGAAGATGGTTCCTGTTATACTTCATGGCATGTGAATGCTTGAAATTAATCTTGGAATCTCTTGTTGATTTTTTTGGGACAAGCATGAAACACCGACAGGCGAGGGCATCCAGCAGTTTTCAGGGAGTTTGTCACAGTAGAGTTCTTTAGTTTGTGTGCGTGGCTTAAGAGGTCTGGATCACTGGTAGACATTGGTGATGCTTTGGTGTTGAAGCGTTTTATTAGCTTTAGTGTTAGAGCTATTAACTGGAGTCTCTGCAGATTAACTGAAAGTCTGCATTTTATTTTATTATCTATATGGCACCCGTTCTCAAATCATAGCAAAGAACGGAATCAGGATGCCCAGCAAGAGCTTTCAGGGAGAAAATATCCATGTTGTTTGTTTGCTTCCATTTTAAATCTTGCTCCAAAGATATGAATGGTTGTGGCATATGTTGTTTGCGGTGAACCATGTTCAATGAGACATCTAACTAAGCTTTCAGGAGTCTGGACTTTAAGACAGAAAGGTGGTGCTCCTGCCTTCATATACACATGGATTTTGACTGAATTCTTTGCTAGATCAAGATAGCTGTTCAAATTGGTCCTTTAGATGAGCGAAGCAAGTGAACATGGCAGATGACTTTGTAGATTCCTTAGGAACACTACAACTTGCACATAGGGCACACTTAAGCTTATCACATGCAGACCCAATTGCAAGAGTCCGAAGGAGGAGAAAAGAAGAACTAAAAGAGCTGAAGCAATTTTGAAAGCCAAAGGGGAATAAAGAGACTGTTAGGAAGTATAAAGAAAAAAGAAAAGCTCATACAAGGGAGAGTGCAAGGGCTCGAAGCACTGAGCCAGAGGTGCTTAGACTGAGGAAGGTCTCTTGGCAGATTTCCAGGCAAAGAGTGAAACAGAAATGGGTGTCTTCGCATTTAAGAAGTAAGCAACGACCCTGGCCTGCGATGCAATGCCGAGGCACCATCATCACGGAGAACATGGAGACAGGTGGGGGAAGATGTCCAGCTGCCATTGTGGATTGTGGATCGTCTAGCAGACCATGATGGGTATGTTTTGCAACATTTAGATCATGCAGGAGCTCTGCATATAACAGATGTTTTGGGAGATTGGTCTCATCTTGACCCAAGCTAGATGTAATGCTTATTTGAAATGGCAAAGGTTGTAGTTCTTCATTTCAAGATTTATGATCATCTTGATGTACTCGTTTTGAAATAAATCTATGTTCTCTCTGCAGTAATTGACACCTGAAATGAAAACTTTTCAACAATAAGTATACATTGGTAAACTATCGACAAGAATTTTGATCCAGAGTATTTATATATTGTTGGAAGAATGGTACTGCAAGGTACTCTTAACTCATTTCTGGGGTACTGTCATATGCCCTGCCAATTCTTAGTGCCAATGCTTGTATCCGATGGTCACCAAACAAAACATGTATTTGGAAGGAAATGGGTTAGGTGCAACTTAGGTGGCAACATCGTATTACTTTCTTGATTGAAATTACAGCACCTGCACATATATCGACCCAGAGATGGTATCACATAGCATTTGTCTGCTAACTTGTATGGCAACATGTCATGCATCCAAATCTTCAAAGACATAGGTCATACCAATCTAGCCAAGATGGCATCACGAGGCTGCTGCAAGCTGACCAAACAAAACCAGCTCCCTAAATGGCAGGTGACACATAAGACACAGATTACCCTAATCAGAGCTCCTCAGTCAAGATGATACACAAGAGAACAATGCCAATGACAAGGCATACATGGATGACCTGAGCTGCTTTACTCTTCTGCCACCTCCAGACTCTTCTCAAATGACTAAGCAAATTGAAGTCAGAGAACATTGTATGGGCTATTTGGATTTACTATTTCACTTGTAGCATGACACACTTTTCACTGCAAAAGCATCCCTTCAGAAACTTCTTATGATTTATACCACCTTTGTTTAAGAAACACTACAAGGAATGCAGTTTCTGTTTCCCTTCCTGCTCAGAAAATTCTCTCAGAACCTGCTCTACTTCATCCACCAACCCAAGTTTATGGAACCAACCTGCCAAGACCTGTGATGCTTCAGGGCCAAGCACAACACCATCACTTTCCATCTCTATCAGAAAAGCTAGTGCTCTGTCAAGGCTGTTCTCCTTCTCATAAGAACACAACATCAAGGAAACACATTTATCGCTTGGTTTCAAGCCAGCACTCCTCATGTTCTCCAATACACTCTGAGCTTTCTCACTCTGACCTGTCTGACAATAAGCATTTACGAGAAGGGCACACAGTTTATTGTCAGGAACTATTCTTGCAAATTGTATGGCCTCAAACACTCTCTGAGCTCCATCAGCATTACCAATCATGGAATAAGCTCTAAGCAATGCCTTGTAAACTTCCCTTCCTGCAAAAATCTCTTGGGCCTCCATTTCTTTTACCAGACTCTCTGCAAGCTCTAGCATTCCGGCCCTAATATAGGCCATAATCATTGAGCCGTAAGCTCTTTTATCTAAAGGTTGGCCAAGCAATTTGATATCTTCAAATGCTTCCTTGGCCCGATTAAGGTCTCCAGCCTTGCTATACATGTGGACTAGGACGGTGAGGGTGATCTGATCGCATGGAAAACCTCTATTCTTCATGGCTTGGAATGCATTCTCAGCATTTTGCAAAAGGTTACGCTTTGCATATATGTCAATCAGTTTAGTGTAGTCGCGCATACTAGGCTCGAAAGAGTCATCCAGCAGGGCATATTCCATTACCTAAGAAAATGCAATGGTCTGTCAGGAGTAGTATATTCAATAACCTAAAGTTTGCCTAGAAGAAAACTAAATGAAAGCCAATAAATTATCCATCAGACTAAATCTAGTGTAGATGGAGATGCAATGCAGTCTCATGATATGAATATGAAAAAGGCACCTATATAATCGTCTCAAATGCATGATTACCCTTCAACTTTTCCATTTTCTTTTAATGAAAGCATTGTCCAACAGAAGAATAGGCCTCAAATTCAACCAGCAAAGCTAAACAAGTCTATAAATTAACAATCATATTTCAAGCTTGACAATAAATGACATGAAATGGACTAATGCAAGAGGAAGGATTAATTTCTCAAGCGATGATTTTTTTATTATTATTATGTAGGCATATATTATTTATATAGTAAAAAAGATTGTATTGATACTCAATTGATAACCTACCAAAAAAAGGCCAACTTTATGCAAGTATTTACCAATGTTGAAAAAATATCGATACAAAATTATACAAATCAAGACCATGCTTATACAAGAGATCTTTATGAAACTATTAATCTTAAAGGCTGGCACATATAGACCAATATCATCAAATAGCAATCCCTATTTTTAGCTCACTTTCCCACTAGGCTCCTTAGGCAAGTAGAAAGCCAATAGATCTCTCAGGCAAGTGTTGCCTTCTCCTCACCTTGTATAAGGTATATGCAATTGTACTTCAATGGCAGAGTTTGTTCTTCTTTTTAACATGCCGCTGCCTAATTAATACCCTTACAAATTGTCTCTTTTGAACATTAGGACCTGCTCCAATTGTTGAATTCATCCACACATCATATACCTCGTTAGGCCCAATACTTTGGTACGCTAATCGCATTTGAAGAAGAAAACCAAGTCCTACCCAAGAAAAGCATTTTGAAAGATTTACTGAACAAGGGCCAGCTGATTGCCATTAATGATCTTAGCATACCAGATAATTATAAAATAATAACCACATCACAGCTATACGATAAAAGATACTGATTGAAATTTAACAGGTATTGAATGTTTATGTGGGACTGTAATAAGTTGTTTATGCTACTATAAATATATAATCAAATCTATTGTGAACAGTTCAGTCTGTTACTGTTTGATCAGCCTGGATATGAGTGGCTCTTCATAAGCTATGTCTTCTCAGGCGAAGTCAACTCAGAAGAATTTCTTTTATGACAATTCAAAATTTGTCTCTGTGCACCTTAGGAATAACCTTGTGAAGGATGACTTACCATCCATGCTAATACTAAGAAATTGCAACACTCTCCAATACATAGAACAATGACTGCAAATAATGACTATAATAATGAAAAGGAAAAGTAAATATGTTAGTTTTGTTGAATAAGGAACACAATGTGAATTGATTGGATTCATAAACCAAGCCAGGCAATTTTACAAGCTCTGAAGGACGTAGAATCTGAATTGTCCTTTTGTATTCTGGTGGTAGCATTACGCTTGCAAACAAAACAAAAATCAAGGAAACTGATCATTTAACACACATTAGAGCAGAACATAGAGGAATACGTATTAAATTCCTAAGAGGAAAGATAGCGACATAAAAGGGATGAAAAGATAACTAACCAACCTCCATGAACAGAGGATTTTCCATTCTCCTCATTTCTTTGAGAACTGACAACCAGTCAGCCCTCCTGGGCTTCATGACCTTTACCCATGCAGCCAACAGGAGAGGCAGATTTTCATCATGAGGAGAGAAGCATATGATGTGCTTCATGAGGGCCTTGCAGCGTTTAGTCATCTTTGGAGGAAGTTGAGAAATAGCCTGTTTCTGGGCATCTGTTATGTCAGGTCCTATGTCAGACCACTTGAGTTTTGGTTGTTTGTCACTCTCTTTAACTACTCCCTCAAGCGCAACTGTTGCTGACTGAAGTGAAGAGACAGGATAATGAAGCTTATTGGGAGGTTGTGAGGCATACGAACTAGAGAAATTGATACATGGAAATTGATGAAAAATTTGGTGGTGGTATTTGTCAGGATTCTTGGTGGGGAAATGGTGGATAACATGTATGAAGAAAGGCAAATCATGATGATGAACAGGAAACTGATTCAAAATAATGTTCAATATGTACCAAACTAGCTCATCTTAGACATGATCTACAGAGTTGAAACTAAGAGTTGGCAAGTAGAAGTTAAATATAACGGAAAAAATGGGGGGAAATGACAAAAATATTGACAAGCTTGTTAAGCATCATCTGGCTATTGAAATAGGATAAAGATAACTAGAAAACTTATCTGTAAGACATTGAAAAATAAGAAGGTTAAAATTTTTCCCTCTTTTGTAGCAATGGCCCTGCAAGGAAAACAAATTGAATGATACCACATGAAACCTTTTTTACGATATTTTCAAATGGAAAAGAAATGTAAAAATTATTACAGAGAGACAAACTCTAATGATGAATAAACTAAAAAGCTTATCAACAGGCTAATTATGTAATGTGCATATAGACTGGTAATTAACATGATACATTGCTGACTGAAAAAGAAACAAGTTATGCAAAAATGGCATTATTTAAATGCAAATAGACCATGACTGAAGATTTCTTAATGTATCAATTGGTTTGGTATAGATACAAGTGATGCAGCAAGTTCCTAGGTGTTTGTGCAACATTTAAATTAAATACCCAAAACACAGTGGTCTTGGTCTTTTCTCTTTTTTTTCAAGAATGACAAAAGAAGAAAAAACTCAATAAGAAGAACATAATGAATTGGCATATCAAGAATTAAAGCATATAGAGCTCAATGAATCAGAACTAGGATTTGATAGATTATTTCTATGTATGCTGGGGTTCAACAAAAAGGTTTCTGAAGCCTAGGGTGGATTATAGCAGTTCAATAAACCATAGCAGTCAGCCATCCCTGCTGAACAGAACTTTCAGAGCTGGAATGAATGTAGAAGCAAAGCTGTGCCTGGTTTAATCCAGATCAAATCAGACAGACATCTTCTGGGTTAAATCAGACATTGCACTTTTATGACACTAAGTTTTTCTTTCAATTGATTTTTAAATGTTCAGTTAGTAATCACCATAAAAGTTGCATTGTAGCATGATGATGGAATGCTACCAGGCCAAACAAAAGTTTATCTTACAAATTTTGCTATCTATCTCTTGATATGAGTCAGGTTCAATAGAAACAAACAACAAATATGAACATTCCTAATGGCCTGTCTTGATTCAATATTGAAACAGATGAATTCAACCAAGACTCGGTTTAGCTGAAAAATCTGATCTGGGATTGATAACATTGATGGTGATGCCTAATGCTTAAGTTGAAAGGACAGCAGGATGTTCAACAACTGAGTTGGTCAGCAACCCAACATGAAGAATATATATAAATAAATGTAACACATATTTCCCACAGAAAATAAGCATCCCAATAATAGCCAGCAAAAGCTCAAACTAACATCTTAAACATCAAAAAATAAAAAAGTTTTACCTTAAAATATATATAAGAATATCAGAAGCATGAGATATGTGAGAGAAGAAAATATACATCTTAGAATGGCACACGTGTTATATATATCATATTGCCAGATTCCCTATCCATAAAGAATCACATGACTCGCAAGCATTTAATCAAACACTATCCTCCCACCACCTGAATCAACAGCAGTCCAGACATACACACACACCAATGCAACTAAAACGTACTACTTTTTGCATGTACAGCGAACGTAGTTCCATCACATTTCAATCCTTTGTCAGTCATTTGACCACCCATAAATATTAATAAGCATCAGAAAACATGACCACATTTGATCGGGGTATTTCGTCGAACAAATGGTTCGCATTCGACGAAATGTACGAAACCAGTGGAAGGACACAAGCGTCACCAAACGAGCAGGGAATACTATCACAAGCATGGTTCCAGCTTGTGAGCCGATCAAAAAACATATATGTATTTTATCTGAAGACCATGCTTGGTTTTAAGAGAAGGTTGGGAGTACTCGGTTATGTCGATCCCCTTTCTCTTCCCGGCCGCCCTGCTCTCATTCGCCTCGGTTTAAGGAGTGTATTTTGGACGGGGAAGCGATGATTCGAAGGGCTTGAACAAAGCCCAATCCAGGAGGAGCGGTTTAAGATGCGTTCAGTGCTCACAATCAACGATGGGTTCACATATTGTTGGCCAAAATATACCTCTGGTCCTCTATTGTTACAGTTTAAACCTTAGCATTTTAAAAATGTTACGTTTTTAAATATAAAATTAATTAAAATTGATAAATAATTAATATATCATGCCGAAAAGATAAAATTTGAGGAACAAAAAGCATATTTTCATTTGTATTTTTATTTTATATAAATATATATATATATAAACAATAACCATTAATCTTATCATATAATAATCATCATAATAAAATACAAATAATGGCTGTGATTTAAGTATCCATTATTAATCCGCATCATCCAACGGTCCTCCTTGACAACTGCTATGATATCCATCTCGCCGATGGAAAGGCCGGGGCGCTGAGATGCTGGCCGGAACAAGGAAAGTACTGCGAGCCAAAACCCGCGGCTCCTCCGCCGCTCGCCCTCAAACCCCGAGACTACGTCGACCCGGAAAGCCCCTCATCCCCTTCCTCGCCGAGCTCAAATCGATCTCCGACCCCGCCGCCGCCCTCCGCCACCTCCTCTCCGCCTCCCCACGCTTCCACGACTACCCTGTCTGCGCCGCCCTCTTCTACCGCCTTGTCCGTGCCCGCCTCTTCTCCCACATCGACACCCTCCTCCACTTCCTCCGATCGCACCAGATCCCCTGCAATGAATCCCTCTTCAACTCCCTCATCCACCATTTCGGCAAGGCCTGCCTCCCCGACCGAGCCCTCCGCCTCTTCCTCGACCTCCCCTCCTTCAACTGCCCCTCCGCCCCCTCCCTCCAGACCTTCAATTTTCTCCTCAATTCCCTCGTCGACAATGGCCGCCTCGACGATGCTCGGGGATTGCTCGACCGGTGCTCCGACTTCGGCGTACGCCCCAACACAATCTCCTACAACATAATTCTCAAAGGGCGCTGCCGCGAAAAGGATGGACTTGGGGAAGCCCGCCGAGTGTTCGATGAAATGCTTCACAGAGGGTGAGGCCATCGGTCGTCACTTATAATATAGTCATTGGATTTATGAGTAAGAACGGGGAAGTGAATGCGGGTTTGAGGTTGAAAGAGGAAATGAGAGAGAAGCGGACGCACCCGAATGCGGTTACGTATGCTTTGTTGATGGAGGGATTGTGCTCGGAGGGGAAGTATGATGCAGCGAAGAAGATGATGTTCAACATGGAGTACCAGGGTTGCAAGACGAAGGCCGTGAATTATGGGGTTTTGATGAGTGATCGAGCAAGGAGGAGAGATTTTGAGGGGGTAAAAGAGTTGTTGGCAGAGATGAAGAGGAGGAAGGTCAAGCCGGATGTTGTGATTTATAACATTGTGATCAATTACTTGTGCGTTGATGTGAGAGTCGATGAGGCGTATAAGGTATTTGTGGAAATGCAGCTCAAGGGATGCGAGCCTGGCGCGGCGACATATCGGATGATGCTTGATGGGTTTTGCAGGGCGGGGGAGTTTGAGAAGGGGTTGGGGGTCTTCAACGCGATGCTGGCGAGCAAGCATTGCCCGAGAGCAGAGAGCTTCAGGTGTCTGGTGATGGGGCTCTGGGAGGGTGGGAGGGTGGATGATGCTTGTTTTGTTTTGGAGGAGATGGAGAAGAGGAAGGTGGGTTTGGATGGGGAAGGATGGGGTGCTATGGTTGAATCTCTTTGTGGGAGTGATGGGACTGGAATTGAACTTTTGAGTGAGTTGAGTTGTGCAAAATTTGTGCAGCATGGAGAGGGAGAAGCATAGATATATATATTGGATTATTTATGTGCTTGATTTCATGATCTTCTGTTCCCCACAGTGAAGTTGCTTGGTATTGACTATAATGTAATCCAGCTTAAGCTATCAACCGAGTTTAGTGGTGGTGTGCTTGCATGGCTTGGTCTCTCTAGTTTCTAGAGTTTGGACCAAAAGGATGCTAAATGAAATGCAGACAGGAATATTGCTCGAGAAATTGGTGCCACCATCTGTATGGATTGAATCACTGCTTTGGAATTCTCAGGGAACTGTTAGGGAGCGCGGAATACCTTCAAGATCATGGCTATAGCGTATATGAGTAATACAAAAATCTTTTACCGTTCTAATCTATGAGTATAAGATTATACCTTCAGACTTGAACGCTGGAACACTTGATTTGATTGCTCGACCTCAACCTTTTGGCCTTCCGCCGTATTCCCGAAATACCTTCTTCTCTCACAAGATGGTGGGATCTCTCTCGGCCGACCTAGGGTTTCTTGCTTTTCTTTTTTCTCAAAAGCGTTAACCCTAGCAACCAATTGAGAGGGTATTTATAGGGCTACAACAGGGACCAAATAGGCAAATATGAAAAGGACTTCCCACGTAATTAAATCTCCTAATCCTATCCCGGGTTAGGATTTAATTACGTAAATTATAATTCATTCCACTAAAGAATTATAATTGTACTCCTAATCATATTCGAATTTATATTTTCGAGCCTTAATATTAAATACTTATTATCTCCCCACGTTAAGATTACAGATATCCACCAATTAAATTTAAATACTGACAATATAATTTAATTGGCTGTTATTATCCTTGAGACTTATCCACTTAACTTATTTGACGTATCGGATTCAAAATCCACTTGCAAGATTTGATACGATCAAAACTTATAAGCTTTCTCAAGGGGATATCATCAGTCCAAATTAACAGGACGTGGATTCCTTCAACTATTAATATTCACCATATATATAATGTTATTGCCCAACCCACTGAGTTTATTGACTCATATAGAATCTCACTCTATGTGTAATCAAAGCAATAATCACTACATACACGTGTCTAGAAATAGAATTCAGATTAAGAGCATAAGTAATCATAATATTCATGAGTTCTAAATTATTTTATAAAGTCAGTATAAATAATCAACTCAACTGGGTCCTGTTCAATACACACAAAGTGTACTAGCACAAATAGTTAGAATAAACCATTCCCCGTAGTCAAGACAGACCTACTAAAAATTTGTGCTACAGTTCTACTGATGGTGTGTCCAATTCCATCTAAAACTGTGAACAATAAACTTGTATTCCAAAAGAACCGATGATCTAGTCTTCTGTGTGTAAGCCGTACTCTACACACTAGATCAAATACTCTTTGGAAATACTAGACACATGCACATATATATAGTAAATGGCACACATTGCTCAAAATGAATTCTCATTAAAAATGTAAAGACATAACATAAAGCATATCTTTTAGTCTATATCTCTATCAGGAACATCATTGATTTGTAGATGATCATAGCATGGAAGATTTACTGTGTCTCCACCGTGCTAAGGATGGTAGAGGAAAATGAAGAGATCAAAATTCTTTTTCTGTCAATCTTTCGCATCATGGAGTTATTTGTGGTGGTTTCCAACCATTCTGAAAACCAACTCAGCAACTCTCTTTGGATCTAACTCAAGAACTTTAGGTCTAGATTGGGTTAGCTCATCATGGGCACCTAATCTAGTCTCCCAGCAGAACAAAATATCGAATATACGATAAAATCATAAAGGTTTAAGTAGTCAAACTTGGGAAGAATGGATGTCCCTTTGGGGCAAAAAGGTCGTAGCCCTCAGCCGAAACCCTAATATGTTCATGAGAAAGATGCACAAATGCTGGTGTCATTCAGTTAGAGAAGGAGATTTGATTATGTTGTAAGTAGGCCCGCTATATCAAACATGGTAGCAAGAAGCTTTGTTTGCTTGATGCGATATTGCTTGGGTGCTTGGAATGGGCAAATGAGAACACTATTTGGTAGTAATGTATTGCATATAAGATTATGGCTCTTGATTGGAATGAAGATGTTTCACAATTTCTTCAATGTATGAGTTGATTGTAGACCTCTCATATGAATATTTACAAAATAGGATTGTCCACCTGTTTGGTTTTTATTAGAGATGAGTTCAAACAAGCCCATTGCTATCACGCATGAACATGCGGCTGAGATGGAGGTGAAGAGGGAAAGGGGTTAGGGAGGGCTTTAAGGGTGACTGAATAAAAGATGATATATCACATGAGTGTTACCTAGTGCTGCAAATGAATTGAGGTGGATTAAGTTATGCTTGATCTCAATCCGATCTAATTTCACATTTGGACCATAATTTTAAACTCAGACCCAATCTGTTTACAAATTTCATGGAAAGAATAATGGACCCAATAGGTCATTTAGATAAATTCAAAATCAAGTATGATATGGTACAAACCAAAATGTTTTGGTTTGATACAAGAATGGATCGAATTGTATTTGTTTTAATCGAGCATCTAACTATTATCTTATAACTAAAATTTGATATTTGATAATTAAATATAAATTTATTAATAAATTTATTTAAGATTAAAAAAATCAACTTAAATCTAAATTTTTATTCAAAAACTTTAAATTCTATCTAAATAAATAATTATCCAAATATTTATTGATATACTTGAACATATTATAAATAAGAATATACCAAAATAAATAATAAAATATAAATATTTTAATACAATCAAGTACAAATAGATAAAAAGTTAAAATAAAAAGAAGAATTAGTTTAAATGACAGTTTATTTAATGAATTAATAAAAACAATAAAATTTATATAATTAAGGTTTATTAATAGAGCCAAATTGGATTAGATCCATTTTTTATTGAACCAAATTAGACCCGAATAATATGCGGATTGGATTAGATGAAAAAAATGCAAAACCCAAACCCAACTTAAAATTTAGATGGAGTTCTATTTTTGCGCCTAACCCTACCCATGAATTTTTAAATATAGATCAAATCTGGTTTAATCAGATCTAGACCAGATCAGATCAAAACTAGACCCATTTGCAAGCCTAGTATTACCTTTCACCTATCAACTAACAACAACCTCGCCTAACTTCTAGCCAACGGCCGCTTGAAAAGATATATCTCAATAGTCAATCCAAATAGAGATTCAATCTCAACGTAAAGATCGAGCATGCAACACCACCATTCTTCCAGAGTGATGAAAACTAAGGTACTGTTTGATACATGGGATAAGAGGGGATATTCCTCATATATCCGCTCTTATCCCCAAAAGCTATAGTTGTAGGGGTTATCTCTAAAAAAGGTTAACCATAGGGGATAACCCATGGTTAAGATAACCCATGTTTAACCATGGGTTATCTCCTGAAGTTATTCCTTAGGGACCTCAGGAATAGCTGGATATCCCTTTAGCTATCCCCTGAGGGCATAGTTGGCATTATAAAAAAACCTTTGTAACCCTAGGATCTCTTTCATCTACCTCCCGTTCGAGCGGCTGTTGCTCTGCTCCCATCTTCTGAGCTCTACTCCCGTCTTCCATTCTCTGCTCCCATCTTCTGATCTCTGCTCCCGAACTCATGAACATTGAACCCTGGAATTTCGAAGGCTGTTCCCGTCTTCCGATCTATGCTCCCGAATAGGGGTCGTTGAACGCTGAATTTTCGATCTGTGCTCCCGTCTTCCGATCTCTGCTTCCATCTCTCGGAACTTGTCTCAGGTAAGTTCTTCTCCCTTTTTTTTCTTCTTTATTCGACTCGATCTTGAGACCTATTTTGATTCTTATATATGTCTCGGGTTAGGGTTCCAAGACCTATTTTGATTCTTTATCCGCCCTCATCTCTCGCCCTCCCTCTCTCTCACTCACGTAGTTACGGTGTGACATCTCTCACCTCATTTCTCTTTGATTTTGAGTTTTTTTTTTTCCTGAAAGTTTCTTTTGGTTATTTTGGTTTATTTGATGTCAGGGAAGAGGTTTGGAGCTCGGCACCACAACTAGGTATCCTATAAGTCTTTTTTTTTTTCTCCCCATACCCATTTTAGAGTGGAATTAGATTTTGATAATTTTGCTCACAGTTATTTTAGGGCAATGATATATTTTCCTATTGAAGGTTTTGATCATATTGCTCTTATATTGTGTGATATATGTCCCTGTTTTTGTTTTGGGTATAGAGATTATGGGTGTGCATTTTTTGATTGGAATAGAATAAAGTTCTAAACGCTAATTGATTTTTTTTTTAATCGATAGAAATATGGTGAGGTTGGAAGATGGTCCTGAAACTTCTGTGGAAGAATCGTTGTGATTTCTTCATCCAACTGACTCTTTCTGCAATGGTATCATTTTGATGCCACCATGTGTATAGTAAAGTTCAGGAAGCTGGAGCAGATCCTGAATCTGGTTCTCGGTTGGTGGGAATGAATCGGGAGGAATCCACAGCATAACCAACTCTGACCGTTCATTCAAACTTTCTTTCAATCAACTTGCTCATCTAGCGATGCCGGCTGAGTTCTTCCACCTAAAACATCACCCACAGCAAGTTGGAGCATCCCACGCACGAGTACAAGCCTCTAGTATCGGCCGTACCCTGGTGGTGGTGGGGGGAACCTTCGGTTTGATACTGTGTCCAAAGCTGGGGGTTGCGAGGACAGGGGACCCCGCCTGGGATCATGCCGTTGCTCCCACTGCTGTGCTCCATAGTTGGAATATCCCCCGTAGCCGTTTGGTTGCAGCGCGCGGCGTGGAGGCGGTGCTCAAGGGCGGGATGCAGATCGATGGAGACGACGATGGTGGGGATGGCGCAAGCGAGGCGGAAGTAGATTTGATGGTACATGAGCCAGGAGAAGTGGGAGATGCAGGAGAATGGAAGGAGACAGGGGTACTTTGGGGTTTAGAATTTTTTTTTTTTTTGGGGATATCATATGTTTATCCCTCCAATCAAATGCAACAAGAGGGAATAACATAAAGTTATCATCTGAAAAAGTTAAATTTGCATTTGATACTTTTCATGGGATAACTAGAGGATATCCTAAGGATATCCCCTGAAAAAATACTATCACATACATTTATCCATGGATAGCATTTTTGGAATCAAACAGTGCCTAAGAGAGCAAGTTTCCATTAATATTTTACCACTTAAGTATTGGAATATCCGCTACCTTAATAAAAAAACCAATGTTAATTACCATGCATTAGCTAGATTAGTTAATTTAGAAGTCTCTCTTTCTCTTCGCACCAATATCTCTCGTTTCATTTCTCCAATCCATATTTTCACCAGCAATCCAAACACTTTTTGCTCCTCCATCAACACTGCCATATCTCATTGCCTCCAGCTGCCTAAATCTTCTCCCCCTCTCTTCCAATCCCATTCTCATCTCCTTCCAGCCCCATCATCCATGCTCTGCCACCCATTGCTGCTAAATGGCTGCCATCACCACCCCTTGGAAACAGAGGGCAAGGAAAAAACAGGGATTCCCCTCGAGCATTTGCAGAGGGATGGTGAGCTGAGCTCCATAGCCAGCAAACAGTGATGGAAAGAAATATATTGATCACTAGAGAACTTCACAAGTTACATCAGCTTTTCAAGCAAAACATCAAATGAAATGGACCATTTACCCCAAAACGTCTAAAATTCCATCCAAACAATATTTTAAATTCTAGACTTCCTTGATTCAATCAGATGCATCCAGATAGGCCCTTATTTGGACTACTTCAATGCCCATCCTTCATATTACCAACCGCTGAACAAGCAAGCCAGAACCAAGTTCACATTCAATGCTCTGATCATTCCTCATGGTTGCATCCATAAAATTTTGGTGCCTGTTTCCATCTTAAAACATCAATTATTCTTTCAAAATTCATCAACTAAAATATACTCAGATTCCAAAACTCGTAAAATAGAGTAAAATAACAGAGTGAAAATGTCCTTTCAAACAAAAGTCTCTGCTCAGCCCCTTGGGGCCAGACAGGCAATCTCAAAAATATTTTTTCAAAGTGGAAGGCCTCAAGAAAGAAACAAAAGACACTACAAGGTTTTTTACCTGAGAACACTAGTAATAACCTTACTGCGCCTGAATAAATGGTTGAGACACGTCTAGATTTTGTTGAAGGCCACAATGTCACAGCTCTGGACATATTCACTACAAGGCTCTACAGTGAGATGCTCCTCGATAAGGGCGTCGACTGACACAAGGTCATCCACAATGGTCAACATGATCTGCAGCTTCTTTATGCCATAGCCCACAGGCGCAAGCTTGGCTGCAAGTAATCAATACCAGGTAAGAGAGTTTATAGGGTTTTTTTTTTTTAGAAAAAAAAAAGGGAAGCACAAAGCACAATAGATTAAAAAGGTTAACAGGTAAATTAGACACACATGCTCCCCATAACAGGCCAGGCATCTCAATGCTGCGAACAGACTCCTCCAGCTTCTTCATGTCGTTTCATCATCCCAAGGCTTGATATCCATAAGGACAGATGACTTTCCAGCTGAAAACAAGAATCGAGCGAGCATCTTAGCTATTTTAACTAGGAACTTATGATAATGAGATGGTAAGATTTAAAAATAATATGGCAGAAAGAAAAAGGTTGACTATTTAAGTAACTTGTCTTCCTTGATAATAGCCAGGTAGATAACAAGCTCGGAAGAGCTTACATTCTTTCTTCTTGGAAGAGGCTTTAACAGCCGCCTCCCGCACCTCGGCAGCCTTCTTCTCCTCCTCTGTCTCATCACCGAAGAGATCTAAATCGTCATCATCCTCTGAGGCCTTCTGAAAGCAAATTAAGCATTCTTTAGTTGAAGATTGAAAGGTGAGGCATTTACAGCATAAGCACGATATATTACGCTGAGACTGGTAGAATGACACCCAATCTTGAAGATATTTTAGAAGGACCAATTTTAGACTGAAAAACAGTAGGTTATAATAAGATGAAACAAACCATTGCAAACGAAACTAATAGCCAACTCACCGCTCCAGATATTACAAAGTGCATAAATACTAGTACGGAAGGCATGGGTTAAAATAACGACCATTATAACACTACAATGACCATAATAGTGCTTCAGAGGGGGTCTCTGCATCATATGTAAAAACAAAGATACTTCAAAGAATGGCTGTTTAATATTTATATGACCATTGTTACAATAATAGTGCCATAGTGGCCATTATATAACAAAAGTTATTCAACTCTTTAACCGCACATTAGATAAAACAACATTATTTTTAAATTCAAATTTTCAAAGCTGGAAAATATTCAGTTAAGCAGACAAACTAATTTTTCTTCTTCAAAAGTTAATTGTTGAGCAAATAATCACAATGTAATTTCCATTATTGACCATTACTTCCTGTTGTAATGGCAGATGGCAGATGTTATAACTGATATAAAAAAAAAAATTGTTTCCAAAGCGTTTGAAACAGATAACGATGTTATTTCCATTACTTCGCCATCACTTCCTCTTGTTTTGGCAGACATTATCCCAATCTGGACACGTTGTGGCAAATATAATGGCCATTATAACCATTGCAATGGTTTTGAATATGGTTTTGGTGGGGGCCCATTATCATGGAAAAATGGTGTTGCTGAAACCTTGATGCAAGCACTTTGGTCCAGTATTAAATCAAGATGATAATTTAGATGCACAACTTGGACATCTAGGTATCAGGTGAAAACTGTCAAACTACACAACAACGATGCCTCTGATAGAAAGCTAGAATCATCATCACCATACAAAACATTTGGTTATATGATTCAAAGTGTCACAGTTGAAAGAGGGATATAATTTAGGGAGAAAAAAAAAAGAAAGAAAGAATATTACAGCAAACATCATCTCCACATCCACCCACCTACTTAATAAACAACAGATAGGAAATGAATAAAAAAAGGAAAAACGAATACCTTTGCAGCCTCTGGTGCAGGGGCGGGAGCTGAGGCTGCAGCTTGGCCTGCAATTTTCACTCCAAGAGCTTCACCAGGAAATCTGACATCATAAACAGTAAATTGTCATGATAAAGGGTAAATGAGAGTGCTGGGGAAAAAAAAAAATACAGAAAACGCAATATTCAAGAACAAGAAACATTTTGATGGAACATGTATAAAAAAATATGTTGATATGCACGTCTACATCAGTGGACAAATACAAGAAAACATGTTCATCATGACTTGAAAGCTGAATAAGGTATATGCATAGTCACTAGAAAACTCATTTTTGAAGGCAAACCAGTGTTCTACTTCCAGCATGAAAGTTTGAATACTTGAAACTGAGATTGACCGATAAGTAATTAATTTCCTAGATAATTGCTAGACATTTCTAGTATAAAATCTAAATTATGCAAGATATAGATATCCTATAACATGCTACAAAGAGCAATACATGCCACCATAATTTCTTGCACCAAAAACGTCCAAATTTTAAAAGAATTCACAGCTCTACCATAAATTTATCTCTACATATGCCCTTGCAAATGTTGATTAAAGAAAGGAAATATTCAAAAACAAAGAATTAGCAAAAGGCAACTTTCACAGAAAGGATCATGAATAATTAATTGCCACGAAAAAAAAGGTGAATTACTGCATAAGGAGCCAATTGTGCTTGCACTGTCCTATGATTTAGCGCTTGGACTTTGTGCAGGCCATCTCATAACTTGTTAATTTTAGAATGCCACGGACTTCACAGTCCCTTCTGAGAATTAATGAATATGTGCAGTCCAGTGGAGGAGATCCATTTATCCATTTTTTTCCTGTGACAGCTAATTTAGTTCCAGGACTTTCAGGGATTTTAAGGGGAGTGTAAAGAGGAATTAGTTTTTCAAAAAGAAATTACGGATTTTCTCTTGGAAGACAAGAAAATCAAAACATGATGTCAAAGTGACAGACCATATACAAGAATACTAATAGAAAATCCTACAAAAAGAATGGGCAGGAAAGGAGGCAACAATGATACAACACCAATCAAGAGCAAATAGTAAGCAGCTCTTTGATCCAATTGCCGCTTCATAGTCCTAGATACAAATATGAAATAATCTGAGAGCCCACACTCGCTAACTACCAACATAATTATGCAATTCTGACACGTCACCAAACACCATAAGCATTTAACTTAATCAAGCTCACATGGGAAAACAAATCTGACACCTGCCACTATTCGAGAGTAAATGACAATTTCAAAAATACATCAAAGCATTGAGAACAATCCAAAGCTTCAAAACTAAAAAAACCAACAACTTCAAACAAAATCAAAGTTACAAAGTTCCTACAGCATCTAACCCACAAACCTTGGAGCAACAATCGAAGATACGCTCTCGTACCAACGGCACACATTCGGAAACGCCCCAGCTGGCTTCTTTGGTACTGCTGCAAAGACTTTGATATCATCTCTACTAATCCGATCTCTGAAAAACCACAGAAATCAACGAAAAATGAAACCTTTTCGCTAAAACGCCAAACATATTGCGAATCAGACACCTAAGAACATGAAAATAACCAAAAAAAAAAAAAAGAAAAATCGATGCAAAAAAGATCTAATTGATCCAGATCATCGAAAAGATCACATTTTTGCAACTTAAACCCCGCAATCGAAGTCAAAGCAGAGAAACAGAAATAACAAAATCCAATTTTAGCAAACAGAGAAAGTAAGATGATGCGAGGAGTGGAAATTTACCCAGAGATGTAGGTCTTCCTGGAGAGAAAGTCTTCGAGGGTTTTGAGGCCGGCTTCTGCGTGCAGATCGAAGAAGGAGACTGCCATTTGAGCCGATGCAGACAAGCGAGAGATCGGCGGAATCAAAGTAGACTAGAAACCCTATAACTGGAGCGGAAAGATATGGTTTTATATACTGGGAGCCCTAAAACTCGTCGTTCACCAGGGTCAGGACTTCGGAACATTCCAAAGGAAACTTCGCCGCATCTAGTTATTATAAGGTTCATGAAATGGACGGCTGATAGGCGTCTGATATTGGTGGATCATCAACAAAGAGACCAAGTGCAAGGCACCAGCATCCTCCATTGCAGCCTTTTTCTTCCGTACTAAGCTTGCCTCCAAAACTATTTCCATTTTAGTGTTGTTTGGTTGTTAATGTATGCTTGACTAAGCCTACTAATCTTGAGTTTGATTATTGATACGGGTTGCTGCTAAGTCATATTCCTTTGACATTGAGAAACGAAAATCCTCTTTCTCGAAAAGATTCATGCAAGAAAGTCCTCAAAGACCGATTACGCCGGTAAGAATCTTCTGACGCTCAAGTAAGCAACTCGAAAATAGTGAATAAAAATAGAGCTAATAAAAGTGGCTAAAAAACTTGAGTTCAGATCCCCTCCATTGTTGTGAGTGTAGGTTCTTATACCTGTCTGAAAATCCCTTTTTCGCTCCCGGAAGGTGGCTAATTCCGAGGTGATGTTATTCGATAATGAGCAGATGAGACAGAGACATGTCACAATCGATATTGAGCATGTCAGAAGTGTCTTGCCCCGTCAGTCGTCTGCCAGGCGCCATAGGTGGCAGATGGGCCTAGTCATGTTAGACAGGCGTCGCTACAGATAGTGGCCACTCGCAATCACAGACAGTTAGTGGGCCACATGGTGGCTGCAGATGGTTGGTAAGCCACGTGGTGGTATCGGATGATTCGAGGTAGTGGAGAGGTATCGGACGATTCGAGGTAGTGGAGACTCGGGTCTAAGGCCGACGAAACATGAGGTCCGAGGCCGAGGAGACTCGGATCCGAGGCCGAGGGAACATGAGGTCCGAGGCCGAGGCCGAGGGGGCTTCGGAGTTTGAGACTAAGGGTTCCGTCAGCTGCCTCCATCAACTCTGACATGACTTGATCAGCCACATCAGATGCTGTTGAATAAGGTGGACAAGGTTGAGTTCCCAAATGATCCAACAAAAATTATTACGAAGTCACCTTGTTGTGCTAATTTATGTTGCCTTGATCTCGATTTTCTCCTTTAAAACTAATTAATCTTATTGTTAGGATGCAAATTGTTGTTAGAATGCACATACTATTTTGTTGCGCTCCATGAATTTTTGGGTGTAATCACCTTATGGATTTTTATGATCTTGTGACAAAATCATGCTTTTGTTTAAAGCATTATAGGATGAAAGGATTGCACATTTTCAAATGAAAGAATTTTCATTAGGTAAGAAATACTATTTGCAAGAACCATGGAACTCTTGATTTGTGCAATATGGTTGTCCATGCATTCAATATATAAACAAAATTTATGAAAATTTTATTTCGAGCATGAATATGATGGGGGTGGACCTTAAACTTCAATCTCTTGCATCAAAACTAATGCCTTGTTGAGCCCTAACAAATATTGTGAGAATGATGCATGTCCAAAAGGCTAGAAGGACTTTTTACCCTTAGAAATATTATGAATAATTTTGAATAACGATATTGTAACTATTATAATAATTGTTATAATAGCTGTATTGTAACAATTAGGGAATTTAATTATCAACTTTAGCTTTTTTGCATCCTTCACACTCAGGTCATATTAAATTCAACTTTGATGGGTCCATACATCTCACTGGTGTGGAAGATGTATTTCTTAGTTAGAATTGGTTAGACAAAAAAATTATATGCCATGCTAATTCCCCTTGAGGTCTTGTTAGTCTCTAACATTGAATTAATAGATGTTTAGAGTATGCAAAGCTATCGAATTGTCAAACACAAATAGGATTATCATTGAAGATAACTCTGTTGCAGTAATATTATGTTTAAAGTCAACTACATTGAATTATTTTCATCTTTATCTTAAAAAATTCAAATCCATCCTCATAGCAAGGGTTATCAGTATTTGGGAATAAACCTTTTTTTTCTAGATTTGGCATGAATCATAGAGGCTGATGCATGAGGATTTACTTTTGTAAGATTTTAAATCTATTTTACAATAAAAAAAGGTTATTATAATGATTTTGGCCATCCTCCCTTATGTAATCAAGATAAATAACATAAAAAAATCAATAGTAATTATTTCTTTCTTATTATTTCTTACTATAATGGACCATTAAGCATAAAAAATGTTAATTATTTTCTCTTATACCTTCTTTTTAACAATATAATATTTATCTTATATTTCAAATTCTTTCCTTTCAAAATTCCATCCAAAATGATTATATGGCATTAAAAAAAAACACATTATTGTATTGATCAAAATGAAAGAAAACATAATACCATTATCTTTTCATTATTACATGTTATTTTCCATTATATTATAGTGGCAATTATTTCAGTAATTAATTATTTCAATATCTAAAAATTACCTTTTTCCAAATAATTAACAATCATTCCAACTGTTGCAAACAATAATTATTTTAAATAATTATTATTAGTCATTTCCAATCTAATCTTAAACCAACACATTGGAAAACTATCAAGATGATCTTGCAATATCTTAAAGGCACTACTGATCACTATTTGTGTTATCAAGGTCATGATTTGCATCTAGTGAGACACTCTGATGCTAACTTAGGCTTAGATCCATATGAATGCAAATCAATATTTGGTTATACTTTCTTTCTCAATAATGGTGCTATTTCCTCGAGTAGCAAGAAACAGATGTGTATAGCCTCATTAATAATGAAAACTAAATTTATAGCATGCTCGACTATAATGTAAGAGGCAATTTGGCTTAGGAGGTTTTTGCAATATATACAAGATGCATAACACTTTGACCTTCAATCTGATCATATTTATAGTTTGAACTTTCTAAAAATAGTTTTAATTCTAAAATATTACAATAACTTTAATAGTATTGTGAAGGTAAACTTTGGTCTAAGCTGAAAATTCTAAAAGTTTGATCATGTGTTGATCAAACTTTGCCAATTATATTTAAAGAGATTTTTTCTAAAATATTATTTTCTCATTATTTTTGAGTTACGATGATTTTTAAGATTTTTATCTTGAGTAGAAGCATCTTAACTCACTGTTGGCCAAAGCATTATTTCATATAATTTTCAACTTTTATTCTTAAAAGATAAATTCAACTTTTTATGCTTAAGAAAATTAATTTTTTTCATATTTTTATCAAATTCAAATAGAGAATATTCCTATATTTTCATAAAAAATCTTAAGTAAATGTTCTTAAACAATTTAGAATGGAAATAAGCTGCATAATTTGAGCAATCTGATCATAGTGTAATTCTATGCTTGGTCTATGTGGTATAATTGATAGCCCATCCTAAGCTAATCGACTCTCCAAACCAATATATGCATCTAGCTCTTGCGGTTCAGTTAATCGCCTGTTGGTCAACCGATAAGCCAGTTGACCGCTAACCAACATGTGCCATTCTCATTTTATACAAAGCCATTATTGCAATCTAGTGCTGATCCCTATTATCATCTCATTAGTTGTAAATAATGTGCAAGTACCAATGCTAATGGGATTTTCTGAATTCTATGGTTCCTAAATAAATGAAGAGCACAGTGACATTATTTGATTCACCATCCATTTTTTTGAGCTCTTAAGACTTTTTTTTGATAAATTTGTTGCTTCATGTTTTTTAATAATCTGAACACATGTCAACACACAATTCCTCCTCAAAGCCATCATCAATTTGCATCTCATAATCTATTGCACCTCTTTTTCTAATATATGCTTTAATGCTAAGAATCTCCTCTGTCAATTGTTCTTGCAAGAAAGCAAGTTTGATGTTGGCCGTGGTATCCGGCTCTCGATGTTGATTGTCTTATTCTTGGTTGACTTCCATTACCCTTCAAAAAATCTGGAAGCATGGCTGACAGAAGTTGAGCATGTGGATGTGGCTGAAAGACTTGTTTATAAAGAAATGTATGGTTTTAGCATTCTTAGCAAATTTTTACAAATCCATAATTTTTTTAAAATATTTTGATCTAGCAATTTAACTCCGCCAAGGCCGCTCCCAAGTCCGGATAAAGATGAGGGTTGCGTTAGGTAACTGACAGCCTGCTAAAACCTCATCAAAACCTTAGCCGACCCCATGTAGTTGGGAAAAGGCTTAGATGAGTTGAGTATTTTAATCTAGCAAATTCACCATAACCCAACTTCATGAAATGGTTATGCTTATCTTTAACTTATTTGGTTGATGATCATCTAAAGAACTTGATGCTTTCTGTGAGTGCCAATAAAAAAAAAAAAAAACTACTCACGTTAGCAGCTTTCTTCTGCTTGCATTCTGCTATGGTATGAAATGTGTTCTGTGACACTGAGTTCAAGCATGTATTTTAAATGATGTTTCTTAAGCTAACAGATAATTGAGACTTAGCAGCAGCTGGACATTTGTGTCATAAAAAACTCCCAACAGGCGTTTTTTGGTTTCCGACTGAAATTAGGGTCTGTTTCAGCCCACAATCCTCTAAAACCCCAAGTCTCAACCCATGGTTGGTCTCATGAGGGACTGCCCCAAGTCACAGCAGCCTGTGAGCTATTGGTCATGAAGAGAAAAATCCTGACCATTTTTTGGATTTGGACGGCAAGGCTTGGTGTCTGTCACTATCTTGATGGACATAATATGAGAGGATCTAGAGTAGTAGCTAAATAAATCTGAGATGAAATTATAATGGAGAATGGATTACGGTTGTTGAAAGCGTTGGAGATAGGTTTTCCAAAGCTTGTTACAATAGGAAAAAGGAGCATTCTCAGTGACATTGATTTGTTAAATAAAGTTAAATTGATCATTGACTCCATTCGGCATCACTCTCAGTTTTCATGAAAATTCATTTTGGTTATTTTTTTGAAACTTGAAATTCAAAATTTGTTTGGGTGGAGTGGTGGACCTGGTGGTGGCAATGTTGCTGGGGCCGGCAGCCAGCAGTGATGATTTGGAAAAAAGTGTTTATAGAAAAGTTCTGTTTGGAGCAAGACCTTTCGCTTTTTTTTCAGAAATTTTTGAAAGTGTTTTGAAAAAAATGACAGGTAAAACAAGGAACCATTCTCATCCCTGATTTTGTTATCTTACAAAAAAGAAAACAAAAATCTGGAAACTGACAACTATGCCAAACAGAGCCAGTTCCAATTTATCATCTCAAAGATTGCAGTTAGGCTGGATGTAGAGACAACTAAGAAATTATATGACAGCACATGATTATATGAGGAAAGTTTATTCAATGGGTACTCGATTGCATTAATAGACTACAACGGCGAGGTGAAGTAGAGGCATAAATAACAGTGTCAGGGATGGATGCACCAGGCTGATGTTCTGAATACACCTAGAAATCTCCCAGCTATTAAATGGTCCATGAGGAAAATTACGGAAAATTCAAGTGGAAGATAAATACTCAAGAGGAAAATTGCAGGTAAAACTATTCTAAATCCATGATGAGATCAACGTACCAAAGAATTTGGGCTACAAGTTAGGTATAGAATGGCAAATGTCAAAGAAAGGAAAAACCTGAACCCAGTATTGTGGTTTCAACATTCCACAACCTCAGAACAACCTGGGATGAGCCATTCTTTCTATATGCATGAAGCAAGGCTCTTGCTTTAGTTCCGTGCTCTCTAAAAATGATGAGCCTAGCCTATAACAACCTGACTACCCAACAGGTTCATCAATAAAAGGCACAAGGTGGGATTAAGAATTGGTGAGTTCGAGGGGATTTAACTATCATACACCCATCAGCTCATTAGGCCTAGTTGGGCGAGGACTAACCCCATTATGGGAGCAAAATACCAGCACACATGACCTAAGTTATAAATTTGAGGCTACTTTTGAAAACAGAAAGCCAGGTGAGCTGTAAGCTTCCTGAGTTCCTCCAAGAATGTGAATCCTCATCACATGAGAACAGCTTGCTAACATTTACAAAAAACATAAAACACAACCAATATCAATAGACCATTGAAAATATAAGCAGATGATTTGACACCCCACAAAGAGCATAACAAACAAATACTGGTGCATTTCAAAAAACTATACAACCTGAAAATAATCTTCTAGCTTCAATTAAACCAGGCACTGAACCCTGGAATTGTGTCCTGATGCAATCAGGCAATGCAAAACTCCTTGATTAAAATACCACGAAATACCACAGGAACAGCAGCAGCAATAAAATTCATGTGTCAGGAGGGAAATGGAAAATCTCATAAGACAGAGATGTCAACAAACTGGGACAGAAAAAAGATTTGATTCTGTTTTCACCAATACCACTCCACCAAGAGCCTGGTGGCTCTAATATTTATGCTGAAATTTAATGTGATCTCATGCTGCAACATCTTCCGACAACAGGCAAAACACTAGCATGTATATAGCGGTAAAAATCAAAAATAAAAGCACCATTTTTTACTTGTACAACACAATAGTCCGATGGCTAACAGGTTAAGAAGAAATGACAAGCAAGAAATTCAGACCAAGGACCTCACTGAAAGAAAGACACATGGAAAACCTGGTCATTGTTGAAACACAGACAACTCTTCCAGAAATCTCGCATTAGTTAGTTAATTCCATGATAGCAGCAACAATATCCCCATCTGCAGCTTTAAGTGCCTTAACAGCCTTGGACCTTGAAACGCTAGCCTGTGTCATTACCAGCTCGATGTCCTTAGGCTCAACCCCCGTCTCATCAACTTCTTCATCATCCTGGGCCATGGCAGATGTCTCAGGCTTAGAGATCACATGGCTCAGATCAGGCGACCTAAACTGTTCAGCAGCCTGGGTCTGCAACTGAGAGCTCAGGTCCTCAATCTTTGCCTCCCCAAAGATAACATAGGTGTCTGAAGTTGGGCTTTTAAAAACATCTGGCTTTGAAATGACGAATAATATCTGAAAAAAGTGGAAAAAAGGAACTCAAATTATACACAATTTGTTGATAAATGATGCAAGCAAAAATGATGAGATAGGAACTGGGATTCACATTCTTGTTCTTCTTTACAGTTACACGGCTGACACCAGGAATAGGTTTCATCCCAAGCTTCAACATGGCTTTACGACTCTTCTTCTCACTTCTGCTCTGCTTTGATCTTCCACTAGCATCAACCACTTGTCCTGCAAATTAGTTAATAATCAGTAAAAAGTCAACAGTCTATCAGCCAGATTTGATGACAACCAGAGGTGGCACACGACTTGCGTATCTTGCACACATTGCAAAGGAAAATAAGAATATCATAACATCAAGTACAAAGGAGCAAAAAGATTATGCAGTTGCTAATAATTTGGCCATAAGTGTAAAAAAATATAAGGCTTGCAACCAGAATTTCATATCTGTTCATTGAAGCTGCCTCCAATTAAATTTGCATGCACAGTGTAGTGTCAGTGCATACGTGTATGAGAGAGGGTGGTTGTTGAGGACAATTTAGCATGTAAAATAGACTATTTTAGGAAGCAGATGCATAATTAGGAACTTAGAAGTCATTCTCCCATCTTGAAGCGAGACTTCTTAAGGGATGGCAGCTGGTCTCTTAGTATGCTTCTCTGTCCTCCTTTTCATTTGTTATGAAGGTGCCATCCAGTTTGCACGAAATTTAAAATATTATCTTTTTTATTTCCTTCAAATAGGGTGTCCCACTCAGACTGAGCATACTTGTACCCCGGTGGACTAGCTATTCCATGACTGGAAGAAGGTACTAGCTCTACCAAATTTTAGAATGAGAAATTTTCAAATGAATATAATAAATAATACAGCTTAACCTTTCTATTTCTCTTTTTCTCCTTCCGAGGACTCCAGGTCTGTCTCCCCGATTCCTCTAATTTTTTTCTGCTCTATATCAAATCTGATTATACATCTGGCCAGGATTTTTCCCAATAAAAATCACCTTCTCAAAATCATCCATCAAAACCTGGGATTGCAACTAATGCTAACTTGTAGAAAGCCTTCCCCTAAGCTCCCTAGTTCTCTTCCTTTCTGCTCAGTTACTTTGAGCCATTTCATCAAACTTATTAACAGAAATGTGTTTCAATAGCATATAAAAAGGTTCAACAGGAGCATGCAAAAGACAGCACATAGATGATGCTAAAGTGCAGCTAAAAATGTGTTCCATGAAGCACTTCAGAAGGGAAAACAACTAAGCCTTATCACTGTCAAGTCAAAGATATTAAACAATAGACCATCAATTTCCTATTTTAAATTTAAAGATAAGAAGGCCCTGTCTTCTGTAGATCATACAAGTTTGCAAGGCATTATTTTTTTTCCAACTAAGCAAGTGAAGAGGTTATTTCCCTAGTTGAAGTGATATCAATTTTCAGTGCTTCATAACTGCAAAATGCATCTCAATATTGTGAAATATATAAGTTCTTAGTTGGGTCTTTCCTACTTCAACATAGGGTTTATGGGTTTCTGATAAATCAAATGAAAAAGGTTTCAAGAGCGAGGTATAAAGGAAAAGGTTCAACTTACCTTCAGCATCATCTTCTTTCTCATCATCGTCCTCATCATCATCATCATCGTCCTCATCATCTTCAACCACAGGCTCATCAGGCTACACAGAGAAGCCATATAAAACTTGACTACAATAATCTCAAGCATATAAATATCAACACAAAAAAGGAAAATAGAGATATATCTTTGAAACAAGTCAAGCCAAAAGAAAATTTGAGGACAGTAATAATGAGAATATTCATGTCAGTGAATACAATGAAAATGTCCTGTCTTCCATAATACAAAGGATGATCAGACATCAAGGTATGCATAGCATCATGTATCCAGTTGTGAAGATTGACACTTCTACGCATGGTCTACAAACTGTTATTGAGGGATGGGGGAGAGGGTGTATATCAAGAGCTAAATGTTAACCCTCATCACTCTTCTGACCATTATCACAATAGTTCCCTAGAGAAGCATAATTGAAGATGACAAAACTAAAGAATGTCAAAGAGACACTTTCTTGTTGGTTCCTTTTTTTCTAAACGAAGTAACTATTGGTTCGGATGTTTGAATTCACTTCGAAGTACACCTCCAAAGCTCCACCAGCCTGACACAACAAACTTTAATGCTTCCTACGTGCAAATGGCTTATCTTCCTTCCCTTAGCCTTTATGATACATTTCCATTACAGCAGTACTTTGTAAATTTCTCAAAGCAAATGAATTCCTTATATCAAAACACGAACCGATAGCACAAGTCAAAGGAAACAATCCTTTTGTTGCTTTGGGCATTCAATAAAACAATCAAGAAGCTACCTACTTAAAAATATATCCTTTGCGTAACTACTAGCTCTTTTTTGCTAAACTAGTTGGACTGCCAGCAGATGCGTGGACACAAAAAAATATCAAAAGCAGCATATTATCATCAATATCTCCAGTTTCCAAAATTTTAGAGCAATTTGATATGTAAAATGAATCCACACAATCAAAGGGCAATATGATTCCACTCATGCAATTGACTCACTTCTATATGACAAAGATCTGTTCACAATTATGATAAAAATTTTAAAAAGAAATTGCCTAGGAAGACCATCTCATGCCATTTATGATGATGAACATCTTGGATGATATTGGCAATTATAATATGGAAATTTCAACAATAACCTCATAACTGAAATTCATTTCACAAAAGATCAATAAGCAAATTTGCCTTGTATTACACTAGAAGACGTGAGTCACCCCTTGGGATAGCATGCATTTGTTAGAAATTTTGTCTTCCTTTCCCTGATGCTTCAAACCTCCAAATAAGCATGGCATCTAACACTGCTACCACAAAGTACAAACCTTTGCATAATTACGTTTACATTTAAACGCCTTACTCTATTCTCTGAGATACCAACACCAAGTTCATATGTATTAGGCAATTCTGACCAGACTTTACTGTAGCAATTTCCAGGAACTCCCAATATGAACTCACTCCCAGTATCTGACACCTCTTTAATTTATAATGGAGTAAACCCAACCATCAAATCAGTGGACAAGTCATTTCTTGACATTTGATATCGCGAGCTACACACGTCTCTGCGCTTCTTCCACATCTACTTCTAACTAAAAAGTGGTTAGCACGAGATCATGTGGTTCTGTTTCTATCCCAATACTGCTCTTTAAATATTGTGCACATTCCTATTTTTCTTAATTTATTTCGGCATGATCTCAAATTTCTTGAGGTCTATACTTTATCATAATTTCCATTAAACAGAATAAATTAGGTTATAATAAGCTAATATATGCATGAACTGAGATCATGAACGACACGTAAAAACGAAAATTACCAAATTAAAATTCCAGCAAAAACTCATCATGATTACAGAGAGATCTCCCATACAGACAAAATTTCAAATACTAATAAAAGAGAACGGGGCAAAAAATCGGATTTTCAAGAAAGAAAATGGTCAAATTTTTAGGGAACGGGGCAAAGAATCGGATTTTTAAGAAATAAAATGATCAAATATTTGATTTTTAAGATTGTGGCGGCTAAATCTTACAAATACTCAACGCTAAGAGCAGAAGAAAAAAACCGATTTAGATCGAGAGGGGTGATGAGTGAAGAAGAACGGAGGCAAGGTGGAGAGGCTTACGTCGATCCTTTGCTGCTCGAGGTGAGCGGCGAGGAGCTCTTCTTGAGTCTGGGCAGTCATGGCGATGGGATCGGAGGAGAGAGCCGAGAGGGCGCCGCTGAATGAAAACCCTAGACCAAAAAACCCCGAACCCCTCTTGCGACGCGTGGGAGCTTGAGATGGGAGCGTTTAAATCGACTACGTGCGCTGAAATTACCAAATTGCCACTGGCCCTTGCTGCAACCTATTGTGGTTTCTCGGAGCAAACATTTTCTTTGCAGATTTCTTGATAAATTAACAAATTATTTTCAAAAATCTTATTTATTCTTAATTTTAAAAATAAAAAATAATTTTTAATTTTAAAATAATTTTAAAAAATAAAAATTTATTATAAAAATCTAACTTTTCTCTCTCTCTCCAAACAACCATATAAGGGATAAGCTTCATGATTGAACCTAATGGAATGGTATCTCATCATTGCTCATTGCTCATTGCATAGTTATCATAATTTATTCATATGAATTTATGAATGAACATAATTTTATTGATCAAAATTGCTTGTTATGTATAATCTTGTTTAAGTGGAACATCTTTTCAAATTATTCAACATAGGATATGAAAGCTAAATTTAGTCGAAGTAGAGTATATAATCGAACATTTAAAGTATTCGAGAGTAGATTCATTTGATGAATGGATATGATCCTATTGTTCAAATTATTTGTTATGTATATAATTATTTAAGTGGATAATTTTTTATAATTATTGACTAGAGAGTGACGGGTGAATCTAAAATAAAAGAAGTATGCCATCTTATTAGACTCTTGAATAGCCTTTGATTCTTCAATAATCAACCCTAATAGTGACTCCATGGTTGCCATCAAGTGTTGCATGGTCTAATGCTTGAGCAGGTTCAAGAGCATTTTACTTGCACATATCAACAAAGCAAGCAAAGTGGTCATGCCTACTAATGACCTTCATAATGCTCGACGTAATTTTACATTAGTTTCTTGCTCTTTTAGAGTAGATTTGATTGGGCAATTCAAGGTAAATGTAATGTGACTTGCTTTATATTCATTAGCCATCTAAATGAATTAATTATTGGAGCAAATTACACCTCCTTTTTTACCATCTCAATTTCTTTTACAGAATTTTGTGATGCATTAGAAGAATGTCTAACTATCCAAAAGACCCTTGACATCTCTGTGCCGGCTGCTGAGTTGTATATTGTGTGGGTTGGCATTTCCTACGCCATACGCAGCTTAGATGCTTGTCGACTTATCATTGAAGGTGATTCTATCACTATGGTTCGTTAGCTCCGACAGAAAGTGGGCAACTCTTATCTAATCAACCCTATGATGTGCGATATATGGTCGATGATTCATCAGGCTGATTTTGTTCAGATTCGGCATATTTATCGGGAAGCTAATTCTGTGGCTGACTAGGTTGCTTCCCGGATCGCCCATCATTCGGAACCATGGTATTGGGTGCCGGGGGATCCGTGCCCGCTTGTGTTTTCTCTAATTTTATCTTCTGATATATCGGGCTTGACACAACCTAGACTGGTCTGATCGCCCGTCTGTATAAAAAAACAAAAGACCCTCAAGCCAAGAAAAATTTAATGCATGATCATTCAATTATATAATAGTTATTATAATATATAATATATTTTCATTAATATTACTGCATATATTAACTGTATATATTATATAAGATAGATTTGGCTACATTCAAATGCAGTTAAGTTCAAGATTCAATCATCTTTCTCGTTCTTAAATTCACATAAAATCCAAGCCATCATTATTTTTTTTTAATCTTTGAGATTCGTAAACTATGCGAATCTAAGGATGAAAGAGATGATCGAATTTAGACTTGACTATATTCAAATGCAACTAAATTTATCACACATTATATATTATATATAAATAATAATATTATTATTTATTAAAATGATATCATATTAATAATAAAATTATATTAATATTATTATTAATATATACTATTATTATATTATGATATATAATATTAATGTCGTAATTAATATTATATTATTATCTATATGTATAATATATAAGAATATGTATAATATATTACTATATAATACATATTATTAAAATATCAATTATTACAGTATAATATTATTTTATATATAATTATATATGATATTTATGTTGCATATTATATATTATATAATATATTATACAAATAAGTTTTTGATTAGGGTATTATTAGTATTATGTGCATGATGACCATCCATTCCTATGGTATACCAATATAGTAATATATGATCACTAGTGATCTTTGATAATTGAAGAATGCTATACCAAATAAGGTGATATTGGATTACCATTGATTCAAATCACCGGTAATCTTATTATTATAAATTAACCAAATGGACCCCAAGAGATTTATAATAAAGGAAGAGATGCCTAAGAGAAAATTTAACTAAGAGATTTATAATAGAAAATGCTAGGATGTAAATTTAAACAATAAGAATTAGAGTTCTTTCTTGGAATAAAGTAAATACATTTTGCCAAAGAAAAAGAAACATGGAAAGAAGGGGAAGCTAAATATGGAGCAGCAAATGGCTTAGAGTGAAATAAACAGGTGTATTTCTATTTTATTTTAAAACATCTTAACTACCAACTATTTGTACCATTTTCCTCCCTTATGTTTTCTATTATTTATCTATTTAGATATCCATTTTGTCCTTTAAAGAGCATGTGTATTTTTCTCCTTATTTTTTCCTTGAATTAAAAAAGCTAAAGTGATCTAGATGTTGACATTTGAAATTTGCTTCTAAATCTTAGCCACTAATGAAGATGAGAAGTCATATGATAAAAGCAACATTCATAGCAAAGCAGCAAAGAAGACCTGCAAGAGATCAAGGTTGTTTTCCAAGGATAACCTTCTTGTATTTAAGTTAGCAGGGGATTTGAAAGAAATAGGAAATCATAGAGTAATTATAGGAAAGAGAAAGAAATAGTTTTTTTTTTTTTTTTTTTACTTGTGGCTCCCATCATCTATGTATGGCTCAGGGATCTAATTCTCCTTGGGTTTAAAAATATTTTGAAGACCGAAATGCCTAAGAGTTTAATTTGACTAGAGACATGTCATTCAAGGTCGGCCTTTATTAATAGAGAAAATATCTCGAGTGTACCTCTCTTGCCATAGGTTATTGACTAATCAGACGCTATTTTTCGAGAGGGTATCTCTTTTACCATATAATATTGACTAATCAGGCGCTTGTTTTATTCTATATCATATATCGTTCACTTTCATGTTTAAGTTATAATTCTAAATTAGAATAAAGAAGCAATTAACTTAGCCAACTTGAATCAACCTTTTATTCTGAGCTGAAATGAAATCATCTTACTTAGATCAGTTCTTTAGAGCCAAAATTGGTTCTTGTTCGTGTGTTTTTTAATTTTTCAAGTTCTTCAGATCATTTTTAATAATAACTTTTGAACTTAAATAAATATATTTTTCAAAATGTGTAAGTCTTTCAAGTCATCTTCCTATAATAACATCCAAACTGGAATTAGTTAACTTTAGATTGTCTCTTGATATGACCCTAAGCTTAAACCAACTAACCTTCTAATATTTTCAAGTTCTTGTGGTCATCTTCCAAAAGTAGCCTTAAAACCTGAATTAACCGATCTTCTTATTTTTGCAAGTTCTTTAAGTCTCTTAAACTCGAATTAACCGATAAGATTTAAATAGGTGATGAAGTATTTGTGATCATTCTTGAAACTTGAAAGCAAACAGAATATCCAACAAAGAATGTTGAATTGTCACATATCAACTTTAATACGTTTATAACCAACGTAGATTTGCCTTGGACTTAAACTCGAATTAACCGATAAGATTTAAATAGGTGATGAAGTATTTGTGATCATTCTTGAAACTTGAAAGCAAACAGAACTATCCAACAAAGAATGTTGAATTGTCACATATCAACTTTAATACGTTTATAACCAACGTAGATTTGCCTTGGGCCTTAGCTTTTTTAAGTTGCTCTTGTAATATGTACTCCTTCACCATTTCTTTAGCTTTTGACCCTTCTATTGTTAGTGAAACAAGCTAAACATGATTGTTTTGCACCAGATCTAATCTGAGTTAGATCAAAGGAGTTCTTTCGTAGTGGTTTGTAACTGACTAATCAAGTCAAACATTGCCACTTCTTCACGAGCCTAGATCAAACTAAAACTTCCAGATTGTTCAAGGCAGATCTCTTGGTTCCTTCATTTTTCAAGCTTGTTTTGTATAAGTTGATTTTTTGTAACTAATTCTTTATATGCCAATTTTCTTTAATTGACCTTATATGGGTTGATTTTGGATAACCAATTTTTCTTAATTAAAGTATGTGAGCATATAATTGTTCTTATGCACTAAAGCCTTGGCCTCTGTAGGCTCTCCTTATTACTCTTCAAGCTCATCTTATATATCTATATTTTAATAGACATAGTTTCTATGGCCATTTAAGATGGATATGTGGTAAAACTTTAGAAGATAGAATTAGAAATAAACATATAAGAGAAATGATAGGAGTAGCCCCAATTAAAGATAAAATGAGAGAAAATTGATTACAATAGTTTAGACATATACAATGTAGACCTTTAGATGCTTCAGTTAGAAAGAGTGATATCTGAACAATCCATGATAAGAATAGAGGTAGAGGTAGACCTAAACTAACATGAACATAAATAATTAAAAAATATATAACTATTTATAATTTGAATATCAACTTGGTTCTGAATAGAGCAGAGTGAAGGAAGCAGATTCATGTAGCCGACTTCATGTAGTTAGGAAAAGGCTTAGATGAGATGAGTTGAGTTGAGTCTCTATAGCCCATTGATTTCTCTTTGGGGGTTGCCATTTAGCATTGTTAAGCTACGACATAATATCCTTGGACTACACCTTCTACTCATCTCATCCTCAATGCTTTTCATTAGCTTGATTTATTTTCAATCATTTCTCAAGTCACGATGACCCCTCAACATTGATTCATTTTTTTAGCCTACATCAATAGCTCGATCAAGTCCACATGATGATGCTTTAAGAGCAAGAAACTAAAACATGATTTTTGATGTCATTCATGACTGTTGCTACAACTATTGAGTAATCTAAGTCTTGAACATCTAGAACTTCAATGTTAAATCATCGAATATAGTCTTAGAGTTACTCATTTTCTTCTACTTGATAATCGCCAAACTAGTGAAAGTTTTCTTGTGCCTCCTACTACTGATGTAATGGTTAATGAATTGCTAATTGAGTTGCTTGAATGAGCTCATTGAGGCAAGTTGGAGGCTAAAATACTAGGATCAAACCGCCTTCGCATCATAAAAAAAGACTAGTACATGATGCCCTTTGCACCTCATGAAGCAACATTAAAGCCTTGAAGCTCTTTAAATAATCTATTAGGTCTAAAGTTTTATCATATGGCTCTAGCTGAGGTACCTTAAATTTTAGAAGCAATGGTTTGAACATTGTTTTCTTGGTGAACGATGGCTCTCTTGGAAGCTCTAATTCATCCACCACATTTATTCCCCTACCTTTGACCTACTCCATCACTACCACAATCTTTCCATTCATCTCTTTAAGTTGTTGTTCTAATAGGCTCTTAGGTTGTCTTGTTTAAGAATTCTTGAGGCTTGAATCTGCTTTAGAATGACTAAAGCAATCTTTGGACTTTCTCCAAGCCTCGTTGTTAGAGCATGCATCCTCAGTTTGCTAGTGTTAAGAGCATCATGCTTCTTCAACATATTACATTCCATGAGATTGGTTTGCCAGGGATCAAGTCCATTTATAGCTCATTGGCCTAACCCTTATGGCTTCAGGTTTGGCACCAAGTGGTTTAAAACTTTGGCATATTGTATAAGCATATCGAATTGATCTTATATAACAAACCCCGCTAGCTATGAGGTGATATAATTAGCTAGATCCCCACTAGAATTTTGGGACTTAACTTGAATGCTTAATAGAGAGGGCTTTTCTTGCATTTCCATTGATACACCAATCTATTGATATTTGAATTTTTTTTTCAAATTCAGGTCACTGATGAAGATGAGAAGTTGCTTAATGAGATCATTATTTGTTGCAGAGAAGACTTACATGACCCTAAAGGGTGATCCTTAAGTTAGTAGAAAATTTAAAAGAAACAAGAGAATAAAGAGTAATTATCGGGAGAGAGAAAGAGAAAACTTCTTTTGTTTTTTTTCTTATGGCCCTTGGCATCTATTTATGGTTAAGGAGTCTAGTCACCCAAATTCAGGAAATCCTTGATGAGTCCCTTTATGACTAACAGATTCAAGAGTCCTAGTTTGACCAAAGTCATGGACAATCATGCCTAACCTCTATCCTTAATTAGATTAAAGTTAACCTTCTAAGCATATATCTCTCTTACCTTGTGTCGCTTGCTTATTGGGCTCATATTCTAAACCACTTCACTATATAAATATTTTTTTTATTACTATCATAAAAACACAAGTGTACCTTAAGTTTAGTAGCTATAGTTAAAGTTTGATCCATAGTTTTTATTTCATCTTTTTCATCTTTTCTAATACAATCTTCGAAAGTTTTAGACTTTTTAAACACAAACAGTATATTACAAACAACTATAAAAGAATCTTGAATTGATTATTAACATTTATCAAAATGCAATGTCATGTTTTTATATTACAACATTAAATGTATATATTAGTAGATAATAATATTACTGAATAATATTAGCAATTCAGTATTAAGAATACAACAACAAAGGAAGAACATTGGACCTTTTTTAAAAGAAATTATGGATAATCCAATAAAACATTGACCTCATTTTAGAGTCAGTAGTGATTGGTTATAATATAAAAATAATTTTAAGTAGACATATTTGATATTAAGGAGTAGGAAATATATATATTTCTCCATTCTTGATGGACTTATAAAAGGGCATGATTGCAAGCTTAAACAAGGAAACAATTAAAGATAAATTTTGTAAAGTAAAAAGTAAATTGGAAAACAAAATGATACATGACATCTAAGCAATAGAAAATGAAGGAATTTTTTTCTTTTCCTTTTCTTGATGGAAATATAAATAAAAAATGAAAAAAAATAGTTTGAAAATCATCATGGAGTGATTAAGAACTTGAAGCCTGGCTTTTGGTTGATCTTGAACCCAGACTGGCTTGGGCTTAGTTCATTTGATCAACCCTGCTTTAAATAATAATAATAAACTAATCGAGTGCTTTACATGTGACAAGGACTTAATGGAACCTCAAGTAGGTTTAGATTCACTAACACTCCTAGCTAGAGTTAGGAGTCTCAATCCCAACCAAAGATGAAGAGAGTTTTGTCTTTCTCTATTTAAGCTCCCATGGTTCCTTAGAGAAATGATCATTGGTCATTTTTTCTTCTAATGCTGGCAAGGTTTTTGCGTTATACTAGCTCAAAGCCTCACCAAAGATGACACAGAAGATACCTCTACCCTCATATTCCTTCAATCTTTTGCCTAAATTATGGTTATTGCCGACCAAGTTTGCCAAAAAAACCATCATCTTATGGAGATGAATCTCCCTTATTTTTGACGATGATATAACGGGAGAGTTAGTCCCTTGTTTTTATTTGAATGAGATCCTCTATAGTGCAACTTTTGTATCATAGAGTGTCATACATATTTAGATGGCTACCACTCGTCCTATCTCAAAACATAGATGGCTATTTCTCATTCACAGTTTATGCCTATATGGCAACTAATAACTATGAGTGGCAATTTTTGGCACGACACGATAACTCGATACGAACACGACATGAATTAAATGGGTTTGGGTTAACTATTTTTTGGTACAAACCCATGTATGACACGATCTGCCAACACGAAATTTAAATAGGTCGTGTTCGGGTTCAATTGCTTAACCCGAATTGACCCAAATTGACCCGTGTATTTAATCGGGTTGACATGAACCCGTCTGGCCTGTTTTTATCCGAACCCGTCACCCGCTTCGCCCGTACATACGCCGCCATGATCCGTTCGTCACCGCTACCTGAGGCCTCTAGATCAAACAAACAAAGCTGACGGTTCTACCAAACGAAGCTGGTTAAATAGTCAAAATTTAAATTATATGAATTATATATTTTAATCTGATTAGATTGATCAAACAAGCAATGCAACCAATTTGACCTAATCTACGTCTTGGGAGCAACTTTTGTGACGGTTGAGTCCAAATATCACAATCCCCTTTAACGAAAAGAAAGTGAAAAATAAAAGCAGCTGTTGTTACTCTTTTTTCTCGAGAAACTTCCTTCACTCTTAAGCAATTACATTATAAATGATAAAATACTAATAATGACTGTTTAATGACATATTGGAGAGTTTAAACGACGATAATTTTTTACTCCACCACCGATCTCTTCGACTCTACCCTCCTTTCTCTGGCTCATTTCCCATTATAAAATCTCATGCGGGTTTTATTTCTTCCATCCTCTCGGGTCACAAGTCGTGTCAGGTTAATCATGTTTTGAGTCAAGTCGTGTTCGTGTCCAAATTACCTAACCCGTTTAACTCACAGGTCGTGTTTGGGTTGATGTGTTTTTAACCCGACCAAAATATGACACGATCCGGACACGACACAACACGATACGATTGCCACCCCTACTAATAACTCCTCTATTTTTTAAGTTTAATCATAACCATCCATGCTTATAAACATTTATCCAAAAGTATACAACACTCTATGGCAAAAGGATGTACCACAGAGGATCGATGCTCATTTTTATTAGAGTCAAACTCTTTCACCTAATCGCCTCATCAATAGTCCAACCAAATACTAAAGGCAAGTGATGTGGAGCCCTTCTATCCCTCTTCCTCTCTTTTTATCTATTTTTTCCATGGATTGCCCCCTATCTTCTTTACACCCTATTTTGGGCTTGAATATGATAGTTGTTGCTAGTGGCATCCTATTGTTGTGTTATGTTAGTGGTTGGCTCGATCATCAATATTGCTTGCTTGTACTTTCACTATATCCTGCTCTAGTTGAGGAGATCAAGAAGCAAGGGTTTCTCCTTTGATTCCACCTCTCCCTTTCTCTTTCTCTCAAAAAGAAAAAGAAAAGAAGGGCTTGGTAAGAAGTTATATTTGTTTAGCATTTTCTTAAAAATATTTTCTTATGAAAGTTTCTTGAGATCTATGTTTTTAGAAAAGGTTTTCTAGAAAAATAGATTTTACCACATTTGATTGATGAAAAATTTATATGAAAAAAATAGCTCCAAAAATATTTTCCTATGTTTGTTTAGAGGTAATTTTACATGAAAAAATACCAATTTGATGATACTCCTAAAATAAAGATTTCAAGTAATCATCTTTTTTATTTTAACATGGAAATTAAATGAACCATTTTAGGTCTATTTCCATGTCATTTATTGTCCTACTTTCATATTTATATATTATATAAATAAAAATATATAAATTACATAATTCATTTGCCACATCACATAAAATAGATAATTAAATTTCATTCCTCTAATTATATAAATGCATACTTAATCTTCTAATGAGTAGTCGTCATATCAATCATCTTATGAAAAATAATATAAATTATATATCTATCAATCAAATATATCCATCGATAGAAAAAATCAATCTACCACACATATCCATCCATCAAACATATTCATTAATTAAATAAGTTCATCCATTAAAAAAATAGTTAAAGAGAGAGGAGTATGAGAAACATGAAAGACAATCAAACAAAACTGTCTGGAATAAGCAATATAAGGACATATGCCCTCCTTATATTTTTGATGTGAAGAAAAGTGCTTCACTTTGTCATTGTCTTTGATTATCTTTCTCTCAGTGTCATTGGGGTTCTTAATTTTAGACTACTCCTTGTACACCTTAACCCTCTTCTATGTTGTGTCTTTCTAATTATTGAAGCAACTAACAAGCTCTCTAATATCCTTTCTAGCTCCTTCCAAAAGTTGCCCAATTCTACAATCTGCAATGAAGCACCCATTTCTTAAGACTAGTTTTACCTTTTGATTTAAGATTGTTCAGATAATGATGGTCCAACATGTGAAGCCTGTTGTGTGTCATGAGTGACTAAAAATAAGATAAGTGTACCATTGTCATCCTCTCCCCTATCATTGGTAGTCTCAACCTCTGTCATAAGCTTTACATCATCAGTAATCTCAACCTTTATGGGCTGTAGTTAGGTTTCCTCTTTTTCAATTTCCTCCACAGCATCTGTAGCTATGTAATTTGGGAAGTTGGCAATGTAGCTATCTGCAAGGGCAATGTTAAACTTGCATAGGTCTAAAATAAGTTAAGCTATCTATCCAAACTCATGTGATCATAGGAACAATGACTAACTTAAATATAAAGAACATCTCATGGTATCACCAAAGTTAACAATGTGATAACATTTTATGTTGCAATTTCACTCTCATTTTTTATTTTGTGTGATGTGGAGTTATATTTTATTAAACTTGTTTGCAAGCTTTGTTACAAATCAAGTTAGAGCCAAACAATTAGGGTTGAATTATGTCGAGTCTAATCAAGTTTGGTTTTGAGCCTAATTATAGTGTTTAGATTAAATTAATATTATTTTAAATATAATATCAAATTATTATATTATCATAATTAAATTATAATATAATTGTAAAAGGTAAACTTGATTATATTCGAATGTAACCAAGTTCATAATTGAGTCACCACCCTCATCCTTAAATCTACATGAATTCCGAAGCCATCTCATTTTTTTCATCTCTGGGATTCGTGAAGTATGTGAATCCAAGAATTGAAGGTGATCAAATTCAGACTTAGCTATATTAGAATGTAGCAAAATCTATCTCTAATTATAATATTATAATGATATCATATTACATTATAATCATGTTATATTGTATTATAAGGTAAACTTGGTTGTATTTTAATATAGCCAAATTTAGGATCCGATCACTTTCTCCATCCTTAGATCCATACGAATTCCATAGCCATCTTTGGGATTCGTGAAATATGTAGATCAAAGGGTGGAAGAGATGATCACAGTAGGTTTAGCTATATTCAAATATAGCCAAATCTACTTTTTGAATTATAACTATTATAATATATATTATATTAATATTATATTATAATATTAAATTTATAATAAGAAAATAACATTGGAATATGTCTTTTTTTTTTATATGAGAGATATTTTGGTCCTAAAATTTCAGCCAAAGATTAATGTCTTGGGATGATCTTGGATATATATCCTCTAAGATGGATATAGGATCAATAGATTGGGTGGTGATAACTTTATAGGCAGGCATGATCTAAGATCATTGTCATGTAGAGTAACAAAAATTTTTATCACTTTCACCTGGATTATCGATGATTTCAAGTAAATTACTCCATGCCAAATGCTGGCTAAGTCTTATAAATCTGAGGCAGTAAATCAGGGTAACCACAAGCCTATCCCCTAAAATTGTCATATATTTAGGTTTTACAGCTCATAAATTCTAAAGACATCACCTCAATCAAATCTAAAATGTTTATTGGAAGCACCCAAGCCAACCATGTAGAAAACCAGGCCAGCAAAGGTTTTTGACATTTCACCAAGTTCATGCAAAACTATTAAGACCAAATGGCATGTTACATAGCTTGCATTGGCAAATCATGTTTCAAATCCTCAACTTGATCGCATTGACAAGCTAGCTCAAAGTCAATGACTCCACATCATTGGCATACAATCCTCAACCGGTAAGTTTTGCATTTAATAGTTCTACAATTCCTAAACGACCCTTGAAATCATCATGAAATCTACACAAGGTTGATGATTATTGAAACTAATGTTAATGCATGCATACCTAAAATAGATGGAACCTAATTAATGATCCATTATGGTTTTGAAGATAAATTTATAAGCAATGTAAAAGTTTTGATCTTTTTTCCTTACTAGCAAAAGTCTAATTTTACTGTGCCATGTGTTCAAACCACCATGGTTTGAATTGCATGTGTCATGCCTCAAGTAGAGGCAAAAAGAAAGCTGGCATGTGAGGTTTCCCATATTATAACCATAAACCAAGCTTCATGGTACATGATTGGATTAAAAGAATATGTGCTTCCTTGCAGAGGGGAGGATTTTAGTCGGTGGTGGAGCCAAAACTTTTGGTAAAAGGGTGACAGCCATTTAATTTTAGAATTGCTTCCCAAATTTTTTGTTTGAGGGTTCAAGGGATGCAATTGCTTCATGATTTCCCAAAATTTTCCTAAGAAATTTTTAAAGTCCCTCTAGAATTTTCTAAAATTTGAGGAAAGCCAACTGTCTACCTCAAGTGTATATGGATCTGCCCTAATTTTAATAATTGAGTTGAGCTAGAATGCTATATTATGAATAATGGCTCATTAAAAGAACAATGTAGCAGATAAGAGTGATGGCTAAGATGGCAACAATTTCAACAATTTTTCACTAAGCTGTGAGAGTTATAACATAAGCCTATGTACATAAATTGTTGCTTATGCATGATGATGACCGTTTATGAGATGGTATCCTTTGACATTTTATCTGAGAAATATTCCTGTTGTAGTTATTTCGTTGTTACAAGATATTATATGTTGTGAATATGGCCATCTTCTGGCTGTTTTGTGCCACAAAGTCTGCTTTGGAATTGGAATTTTTGGAGCCTTTCCGGTGTACGCTGCTTGTGAGCCATTGTTTACAATGGAGTTCTGTTGAAGCCCATCAACCATATGTCAATTCTTGGATATTTTGCTTCATTTTCATCCAAATTCTAGTTTTTTTAAAAAAAGTATAGATAGGTGATCACACCAATCTATGGTGAGTTGAGCCCGATATATCAGAATACAAAATTTGGATTAGAACATGAGGGTATGGATCTCTCTGCTTTCAGTTCCAAAATTCGAAGTGGTCGACCACCTTGGCGGCGATCCAATCGGTCGCCGAGTTAGCTTCTCTATAAATGTACAGAATCACAGTGCTATGAACTCCCCGAAGGATAGAGCGAATGTAACCCCCCGATAAATTAATTATGAGGAGGATAACTCTCGGTATTTAATTGGGGACACTTGGTTTTCCCTGGATGACGCTTCGCACCGAGGCGTCGCACAGGTGATTAAAAGGTGTAGGAGGAGGACTCCTTCCTTCATCCTGGTGCGCATCATTCTCAGGTATGTTCCTCCTGCCAGAGAGAGAGAGAGAGAGCCAGAGAGAGAGAGAAAGAGAGCCAGAGAGAGAGAGGGCCTGTGGATTGGTCGTTGACCTCCACCGGCGCCGGGCGTGCGTCCGGTGGAGGTCCGGCCGGCCTTGGTGGCCGGCCGTGTCGCCGGCACCGAGCGCACAGCGCGGGAACAGAAAGAAAGAAAGAGAGGAGAGAGAGAAAATTAAGGAGAGAGAGAGGGGAGGCTAGCCGCGGTGGTGGCCGGCTTTGGTCCGGCCAACGGCGGCCGAATCGGCCCCAATTAGCCGGATTCGACGTCGGCGCGGTGAATTTCATGCGGGAGCATAGAGAGAGAGGGAGAGAAATTGAGAAAGAAAAGGAGGGGGAAGGAGACCGATCGAGGCGGCGGTCGGCTCCGGCCCGGCCTCCGGTGGCCGGGCCGGACGGAATTAGGCCGGCGGCGGCCCTGGCCGCCGGCCGGATGGTGTCCCCTGTTTCGGGAGAAACAGGGGAGCGGGGGGATGGAGGTTGGCCATGGGCCGGCTGGGCCGGCCTGGTCTGGGCCTTCTGGGTCGTGCAGCAAGCTATTTTGGGACTGATTTTTGGGCCCCGTAATGGGCCGAGATTAGTAAGAAAATTATATGGCTAGAATCTGGGTTAATTCTAGTTTCTTGGGGTATTTTTACTTCCCCAATTGGGTGTGTATAGTGGGAGATATTCGAGCCCAAAGTTGAACCCGTGAACTAGTCTGGGTAGGGTCTTAAGGGTCATTTTGTTAATTAGATTTCAGTGAATTAATTATGTACATTGATCCTGTAGGTGCCCAGACATCTGATTAGTTGGTGCATCATTTGGATTTTGCGTAGGAGGTAAGTAAGACTATTATGCAAATTTAATAAATATTTAATTAATAAATTGAGTATATACAATTTGCATGCATTTTTATTATCTGAATTGTCTATGGAGCATGGAACTGTGGATTACAAATGAACAATCATATGATGATAGTGATTGGTAATATTGTAAGAAATGATTTATTGATGTATATGCCAGAAATGTGATTGCCTGTACGATATGTTTATATTGAGGTGACTATATGCATTTCTTAGTACTGTACAAACCACTGTGAGGTAATGTGAGATACAGATGCATGATGTAATTATAATAAAAATGTTAAATAGATTTATATGTGTCGCCGTGGTTCTCCTTTACTATGGCCCCACACATTGTAGCTGTGTTCTGTTATGCTTTGGCCACACACACTGGAGATGCATTCTGTTATGGTATGGCCCCACATATCTTACAATGTGTTCTGTTTGATTTTCATATGGCCACATACATCGTAGAGTGTGCTCTGTTATGGTATGGCCCCACACATCGTACAATGTGTTCTGTTGATTTTATATGGCCACACATCTGGAGGATGTGCTCTGATTGAGGTATTGCAGGGCCATAGGATACATAGGAAATCTATAATTACATAAATAGTGAGTTTGCTAGAATGCATATCCTGATGCTTATTGAATGTTCAATTTATGTTAAGTTGATAAGATGCATATGTTGATGGCATGTTAAATATAATTCATGTATGATATGATTGTATAATAGGCTTACTTATTGAGTGTAAACTCATTAAACCTTCACAATGTTTTTCAGAGCCTCAGGGTTGATGATGGATATTCGGAGTTGATGGAGCTTCTAATAAATAAAATAAGAACCATTGCATTGGTGTAATCCTATTATGTTTGTGTGTAGGGCTTGTTGTAGCCCAACTTTATTAGCATGACTTGGATGTAGGGTTTGATACCCAAAACTTATAACTATCATTTGTATTATGGTTGGTTTTCATATTTATTGCCCCATTTGAATCGTATATCAAGATTTTTAAGACGCCTTGCGTGCCCAGCACGCGGCGGGTTGTCACCCTAGCCCAATATTTGGATCTGGGGCATGACAGCTTTTATGGTGTCAGAGCCTAGGTTTTGACCTTAGGGACACATACATGATGACACTCTAGGCAAAATACTAGGATGATATTGAGACAATTATAATGAATTTTAGATATTATGCTTTGAAAGCCTAAAATTTAAAGGTTATCAAGATATTAATTGAAATATGAATTTGATAGGAATTAAGAATGAACCATCGCAAGCCAATGATATTATGTGGGCTCCCTGTCTGGTAGCCTTGACCAGTGGGGAGGCCTAGGGGCTTCTATAGGTTTTAACTCCGTCAAACTTGTTGGAAATGACTCGTAGCAGTTTCAGATCTTTAAATAATATGGGTAGATGAAACTTTAATTGGATATGCAATAAAAGACATATGAATATATGAATATGATATAATAGTTGAAAATTGCAATTGATGACTAATATGACTAAGATAACATCATTATGTCCATATTGCAATTGAGTTGATATGTGGATTTGGAGTTAGTAAATCTAAATTTGAATGTGGATGTATATAATAAATTTTTTAATTGTGGAACTTACATTGTTGATATTGTAAGTTTAAGATTATGAGCTAATCTGCTGGTTATATGGATGATTAATATTGATGATATTTTGGGAATGAAATAGTTAATTACATGTTTTTGATTAATCACAATTGAGTACTTTCTGAATTTGAGTCTGGATGGATAAGTATATATAGTGAATTTTACTAAGAGAACTTTTATTATGGATATTGCATGTTCAAACTGATTGTTAATTTGCTAGATGTGGAGATGGTTGATATTGATGCTAATGAAATAGTTGACTGCATATTATATCTTGATGGACCATTTAGGAAGAATATAAAATTTTAAATTCTGAGACAATTACTGTTTAAGTTTTTGAGAGCAGTAGACTCTATTAATCTTTAGAACTGATTTTGGCTATAAATGATCAAATATTTTGATGCTAGACAGTGAAAGATTTTAGCAGTAATAAGAATAAGATAAATTTCACTGATAAAGAATTTCATGGGGATTTTTATTTTTTAATAGATTTCTAAATCAAGATATCTATTCATTAATTTATCGTGCATACTTATTGTACCTTTCTTCATAGTTCCTAAGTAGATATCTTTCTCCAGGATGGATAAATTATCAATCAGCCGTAAGTGACATGAATCTTTTCTAGGAAAAGGAGGGAGATGATTTTATTTTAACTATTGCTAATTATGGATTATGGTTAAGATATCTATTATTACTTTCAAGTCATAAAGAGATTACTGTAACTTCGAATTATGTCTTTCGGATGGAAGTGCATTTTCAATCTTTATTGACCTTATAAGTCTTGTATCCATCTGAGCTAGATTAGTGAAGTCACTTTGAGATATTCGAATGGTTTAAATTAGTTGGTCATGATATGGCATTGCATAATCTATAGGTAATTTTGATAGTCATTGGTAACAAATAATTGATTCAATGATTTGAATCATTTAAATTGCAATATTGAGGATATACTGACCTATTCAAGAGAAATTGATTGGTTGTGATGGTAATTACTGATAAATTAATTATATCGGTGATTAATGATGGCAATATTATTCAAAGAAATTAAATTAGTTAATTATGATAATTATGAAAGATGCATAATGTTCATTGATGTTAGCTTGAAGTATTCAAGAGTGAAACCTAGTATATTATGATGACTGAAATAAGTGTCGTAATGATTAATGGCACATTCAACTATTTATGAGTTGAGAGAGCATTAGAAGAAAACTATCTTATATTTAATTCAAAAGAACTTGGAACTGTCTTATCGAGGAATTAACAGTAATTGATATAGGTTATTAACCTTAAGAATGGATGACATAATACATGTGATGGACTCTATGATATTTATGATGATTGTGTTGTGAAAAGTTAAGGTAAAAAAAAAAAGATGACAGGAAAGAAATACTTCTTAAGAAAATTAATTTTATTTGGTAGAAAGATTAAATTAATTTTGAAAGTTGGATACGTCATTTGGGTACCTAGGAATGAAATAAAAGTTGCTAGTGAGTATCTATAATGGTACAAAATTTGTGGACATTTAATTTCGAGGATGAAATTTTAGCGGGATAAAATGTTAATATTTGTTTTTGGTTTAATGGTAAAATGCGTAAATTGAGTCTGAATTCATTTGTCTCACTCTCCTAATTCGATGATGTCTTCATAAAGCTTTGTGGATTAAGCTGAATTTCTGTCCAACCTTCCACCCTCAAATAGATGGACAATCTATATAAACCAATTAGATTTGATGATATACTGCGAGCCTGTGTAATGGATTTAGAAAGTGCTTGGTATAGCTTCTTACCCTTAGTGAAATTGCTTATTTTAATGGTTACCAAGCCAATATTCAAATGGATTCATTTCAATTGTCTATGATATAAGGTGTAGATTCCCTTCATATTGAGATGAGGTGAGAGAGAGACAATTTTGGACTGAGCTGGTGTAGCAACTATGAAAAGTATCGTTATTTAAAGCAGCTTCATGTAGCTCTGAGTCAATAGAAAATTTATGTTGATGTCAAAAAGAAAGATTTGAAATTTCAGGTTGAAGATTATTTGGAAGTTTTACTAATCAATGATATGATGAGATTTGTGTTAGAGGTAATTTGAGCCACAATACATTGGGCCATTTGAGATTTTGATCAAAATAAAAGAGGTGGCTTATAGCTTAGCACTGTCTTCATTACTCTTTGGGGTGTTCAATGTGTTTCATATCTTTATGACTGAGGAGGTGTATTTCAAACCCCCGTTATGTCTTAGAACTTGAACCAATGTAGCTTAAGAAAGAATTGACCTATGAAGATCATCTTGTGCACATTGTGGACCGCAAGGATTAAGTTTTGAGATGGTGTAGTATTCCTTATGTCAAACTTCAGCGGAGTAATTATTCTGAGAGGAAGATTATTTGGGAGTCTAAGGAGAAAATGAAAAAGAAACATCCACAAATATTTGTATCTTATTACAGATCAATGATGTATCAATGACTGTGACTTTGAATGAAATTTAGCTGATTATGAGATAGAAAATTTGGATTCTGTATTCTATTGGATGTATATCAAATTTCGAGGACGAAATTTTTATAAAGGAGGGAGAATGTAACCCCCCGGTAAATTAATTATGGGGAGGATAACTCTCAGTATTTAATTGGGGACACTTGGTTTTCCCTGGCTGACGCTTCACTCCACGTGAAGCGTTTAGTCTTCGGGAACTCCCGAACCGAGGTGTCGCACAGGTGATTAAAAGGTGTAGGAGAAGGACTCCTTCCTTCATCCTGGCGCGCATCATTCTCAGGTATGTTCCTCCTGCCACAGAGAGAGAGAGACAAAGAGAGAGAGAGAGAGAGCTAGAGAGAGAGAGAGAGCCAGAGAGAGAGAGAAAGAGCCAGGAAGAGAGAGAGAGAGAAAGAGAGCCAGAGAGAGAGGGCCTGTGGATTGGCCGGTGACCTCCATCGGCGCTGGGTGTGCGTCCGGTGGAGGTCCGGCCGGCCTTGGTGGCCGGCCGTGTCACCGGTACGAGCGCACAGCATGGGAACATAAAGAAAGAAAGAGAGGGAGAGAGAGAAAATTAAGGAGAGAGAGAGAGAGGGGAGGTCGGCCACGGTGGCGGCCGGCTTTGGTCCGGCCAACGGCGGTCGGACCGGCCCCAATTAGCCGGATTCGACGCCGGCGCGGTGAATTTCATGCGGAAGCATAGAGAGAGAGAGGGAGAGAAATTGAGAAAGAAAAGGGGGGAAGGAGGCCGACCGCGGCGGCGGCCGGCTCCGGCCCGGCCTCCGATGGCTGGGCCGGACGGAATTAGGCCGACGGTGGCTCTGGCCACCGGCCGGATGGTGTCCCCTGTTTCGGGAGAAACAAGGGAGCGGAGGGGATGGAGGTTGGCCATGGGCCGGTTGGGCCGGCCTGGTCTGGGCCTTCTGGACTGTGCAGCGAACTATTTTGGGGCTGATTTTTGAGCCCCGTAATGGGCCGAGATTAGCAAGAAAATTATATGCTAGAATCTGGGTTAATTCTAGTTTCTTGGGGTATTTTTACTTCCCCAATTGGGTGTGTATAGTGGGAGATATTCGAGCCCAAAGTTGGGCCCGTGAACTAGTCTGGATAGGGTCTTAAGGGTCATTTTGTTAATTAGATTTCAGTGAATTAATTATGTACATTGATCCTGTAGGTGCCCAGACATCTGATTAGTTGGTGCATCATTTGGATTTTGCGTAGGAGGTAAGTAAGACTATTATGCAAATTTAATAATTATTTAATTAATAAATTGAGTATATACAGTTTGCATGCATTTTTATTATCTGAATTGTCTATGTAGCATGGAACTGTGGATTACAAATGAACAATCATATGATGATAGTGATTGGTAATATTGTAAGAAATGATTTATTGATGTATATGCCAGAAATGTGATTGCCTGTACGATATGTTTATATTGAGGTGACTATATGCATTTCTTAGTACTGTACAAACCACTGTAAGGTAATGTGAGATACAGATGCATGATGTAATTATGATGAAAATGTTAAATAGATTTATATGTGTCACCGCGGTTCTCCTTTACTATGGCCCCACACATTGTAGTTGTGTTCTATTATGATTTGGCCACACACACTGGAGATGTATTCTGTTATGGTATGGCCCCACATGTCTTACAATGTGTTCTGTTTGATTTTCATATGGCCACATACATCGTAGAGTGTGTTCTATTATGGTATGGCCCCACACATCGTATAATGTGTTCTGTTGATTTTATATGGCCACATCTGGAGGATGTGCTCTGATTGAGGTATTGCATGGCCGTGGGACACATAGGAAATCTATAATTACATAAATAGTGAGTTTGCTAGAATGCATATACTGATGCTTATTGAATGTTCAATTTATGTTAAATTGACAAGATGCATATGTTGATGCCATGTTAAATATAATTCATGTATGATATGATTGTATAATAGGCTTACTTATTGAGTGTAAACTCATTAAACTTCACAATGTTTTTCAGAGCCTCAGGGTTGATGATGGATATTCGGAGTTGATGGAGCTTCTAATAAATAAAATAAGAACCATTGCATTGGTGTAATCCTATTATGTTTGTGTGTAGGGCTTGTTGTAGCCCAACTTTATTAGCATGACTTGGATGTAGGGTTTGATACCCAAAACTTATAACTATCATTTGTATTATGGTTGGTTTTCATATTTATTGCCCCATTTGAATCATATATCAAGATTTTTAAGACGCCTTGCGTGCCTGGCACGCGGCGGGTTGTCACCCTAGCCCAATATTTGGGTCTGGGGCGTGACAGCGAATATCGATAATCAAGGAGTTAGATGGCAAGCAGTCGTAGGGGTCCTGACGGAGCCAGCAGATAACAGTGATAGAATCCCTCTCAATGATAAGACAACGAGCGCTCAAAGCATAGATGGCACAGGAGATACCCGTCTAAGCAGTAGACAGCTCAGCTAGGGGCACCGATAAGTCAAAAAGGCCAAAACTACCAGCAGCCAACAACTCACCATTCGACCCTCGTATCACAAAAGCTAATCCAACAGATCTTGTAGGGAGAAATAATCCCCGAGGCATGCATATTTTAATTTTGATAACAATTATCAATGCGAAAATTTAAAGATTACATATTAATCTATTTAACATGCATTAAGATCATATCTTTGCCTTATATTATAAGATCGTTCGATCTAAATAATGTATATAAATTAAATAATTAAGATCATAACTTAATCTTCAAGATGAGAAGTCATACTACTCGTCTTGAAGCATGCCTTAAGATCTAGGGATTAAATCACTCACCTTAAGAACAGTAGGTAAATCCTTTGTGCTCTACAGCCGTTCAATCGTTCGGCCTCTAGTATCGTCCATGCGAAGCCCCGAATGATCGGATTCCCGAGAGTGCTAGCTCACGGAAAAATAATTTTGCTGATCTTGAATCCTCCTACTTGAATCTTCTTCCAAAATCCACCAAACCTTTTCTGACACCAGAATTACACCAGGATTTTCTATTCCAACTCTTTAGAAATTCAATCCATAACATCTCGTTGTTATAATCTAGTGACGGATGTCCTCCAATTTATAGGCTCAATTCTAACTCTTGCTGTTCGGTTAAAACCAAAGAGACGCAGCCTTTTGTTTAATTCCGACGGTAAAAACCAAAGAGATATGAATTCTAATCACTTAGAATTCCATTGTCTCGTTAATTCAAAGAGGCACATTAATTCCACTTTAATTCTAACACTTAGAATTTCGACGGAAATGGTTTGGAGAAGATTAAATTAAATTCTACATGAGAATTAATCAAGTTATCTCATCATGTGAGATCCTTTTTGCGAGGGGTTTGGGTTCGGGTTTTGGTTTAAGCTGATTTAAATTTATTGGACTGAACCTATATAGATCATGGTTCTAGCCCAAATCAAATTTGTCTAGTCCCGAATCTATTTAAATCCAAATTAAGTCTAATTTCAAATCAATATTTGAAATTGACTAGTCCTTCTAATAGACTTAAACTAAATTGAATCTTATTCACTTGAACTTAACCCAATTGAGATAATTCAATCAATCAAATTGATTAATTACATTATGTACGATTCTCAATCGTTGATCAGCAAATAGATCATCCTATGAAACTTCTATGCATGTGACTCTCTAGGTTCGAACCTAAGCCGGTAGCATAGAAATAACTTTCTATACTAATCGATGTGCCCATCTAGCAATGGAACCCAACGTCCGGATAGGTCGAAGAGTTGCCGAGCAAACTCCAAGAACCCTAAGAAATATTTACTGTATAATTCATCCTCTTGACCACAAATGTTAAGGATGGCTTAAGAACCTGTCAACTCTAAACAATAAATCCATAAAGTGATTTCAATTTTAATGATCATGTGACTTTCACATGAAGTACCTTGGCCAAGGTCTTGCTAAATTGAAACACAAGCATTTCTCCTTTTAACGGGATAGGTCAAATTCCATCTTGATCCATAACTGACTACCACAAGTACTTGACTGCACCCGGTAACCTTTCATAGCTGGATTAGAAATTCAGGTGGTCCGGCACCTAAGTACAATGAGTTGTTTGTAAGTCACTGGTTGTGATCTTCAGGTCTGAAGGATACTTATACCTATATCTTCTCGGATTAACTTTTGACAGCAGAGTATCCGGAAATGAGTCACATTTGGTAAAATGTACTCCTACACTTTCACCTGTATATTATACCAGTGTCTCTACACTCCTTGGTTAAGAGGACAACCAACAAATATGATATACAACATCTTATAATTGATAGTACTATGACTCTGTCATAGTATATCATTTGGTCGCGAACTCTTTTGAGGACCTTCAAAGATAAATCCTTCTTTATCGTGAAGGAAGATCCTGAGGGCTTCATTACTATTAGGAGTTTTAAGAAGATGTTCTTGTAATGAATAAACTACCAAATAACTTTTATTAATATATCAATTTATATGTAATTTACATTAGCACAATCATCAAATGATTGGCTTTAGGATACAATTCCTAATAGATCTACCCCGGACACTCTCATCAAAATTGATTTTGATAAACCTTAGAGGTAGGGGCTCTTAGAAAATGAAGACCGTACGCGGTGCGCTGCCAAGGCAGCATGGAAACTCCAGAGGCCAGGGCTATCAGAATCAAGAACTGTATGATGGAAAGTGTACTCCGTAGCTAAGGAGAAGGCTTTCTTAATAATCCTGTGGGAAGGAGCAGTCTCATCAGTGAACACCAGCTGATTTCGGGATAACCAAATTTAATTAGCAATGTAAGCCCTCGTGCTAACCTTCTGGTGCATGCTCCTCTCCAAATCCCGCCTGATCAAACCCAGAAAGGAGATATAGAGAGAAAAAGTACCTTCGTTTTAGGACCGGTCACCTAAAATCTGCCATATCTGTTTGGCTTTGAAGCAGGTGAAAATAGCATGGTCAACCGACTCCTCCTCAAGGACACATAATGGGCAAGTGGGCTGGATGCTCAAACCATGCCTTGAGAGAATGGAGCAGATGGGAAGACAAATCCATGCCATCTCCAAACAAATAGTCGAACCCTAGGGTGAATAGGGAGGTGCTAGATCCATGCCACATCCATCAACTGCTAGGACTGTGGCCTATAAATCCTTAGGAGGTTCCTAATAGGAGCTCGAGGCAAACATGATCTCCTTCAAACCCTGATGTTGGAGGTATGATCCGGAGTGAGAGGAATGGATAGAATGTGACGATAGAGGTCATCCCCGAAGAGAGTGGATAGCAAATGGGTATATCAAGCATAATGGTCCTGAATGATTAAATCAGAGACTCTCATGCTACTAGAGATGGCAGTGCTGACAAAGGTAGGCCAACGAGATAGGGGAAGGTCTGCAATCCATGTATCCCGAACAACATTCATAGAGACTTCATCACCAACCATCCACGAGATGCTGTTCAGAATATCCGGAACGTGCTGATAGACCTCTTTCTAGAAGAAGGAATATCTTCGAATAGACCGAGGACCAGCAGAAGAAATTCAATCTCCATATTTGGCATGCATGAAGGAGCTCCACATACAGTGCGGATCAAGCAAAAACTACGTGACATGCCTAGCAATCAAAGCCTCCTTCCGAACAGTAAGAAACTGGATCCCTAGCTCTTCCTCAGTGATCGATAAACAAATAATGTCCCAAGCCATAAGGTGAGTACCATGTTCATCTGCATTGAAGCCCAGAGAAGTCCTTGAAGTATCTCTCAATCTTCCTTAAGCAAGTCAATGGAATAGCCGCATTAGATAACAGATAGAGAGGAAGAGACGAAAGCATAGATCGTAAAAGAGTAATCCTCGTCATCATAGAAAGTCGAGTAATCTTCTCTAGGTCACTGAAGTCAGAGCTCCGTGGCCATCTCTCCGTAATAAGAATTCTCAGATAGGAAAGTCAGTCTGCCATAATCGAGATACCCATAATTTGCTGATTTTCAATGATTCTGTCGCCTGCTCCATAGCCCTAGCTTTATTTTTTAACCAAAATATATTTTTGGTCCACAAACTTTTACTCCAAATTTTATTTTGGTCCTTGGCTTTTGGTTGTTATAGTTTAGCCGGTCACATTTCAATAGTTTGAGATCAACTAAATTAATGAAATATCTGTCATATTATCTTAACGTGAGCTTATGAACTGATTGAAAGTAACATATTTCTTATTTTATTAAATTTAACTGAGCCTATATAGTTAAATATTAAAAATATAATATTTTAAAATATAAAAAACTAATCTGAATCAATTGTCCAGTTTAAGAATTAAAATAAATTATGAGTAAAAGTTCGAGAATCTAGATTATATTTTTGCCATTCTACTTGCCATCATAATTCCTGTCAATAGCCCAATGCTTCCAAAAGCTACATACAACTCATCAGCACCAAACCTAATGGAAATTCTAATGTAGTCCAACTGACCATGAAGCTAGCTTTTTATGTCATCCCACATTCTTTCACCTTATATTAATAATTTTCATGTCTATAGTCACTTTCTCAACACATCTACTTTCTGAAACATTAATTTATTCGGAGGGTACACCTAAAATCCTCCTCTCTGCACGGAAGCACATATTCTTTTAATGTAATCACGTACCAGAAAGCTTGGTCCATGGTTATAATATGGAACCTTCACATGCCAAGGCTTTCCCTTCTTTTTTTTTTTTTTTGGCCTCTACTTGAGCCATGGCACATGCAAGTCAAACTATATTGGTTTGAACACATGGCACAATAAAAATTTGGACTTTTGTTAGTGAGAGAAAAAGATCAAGACTTTTACACTGCTTCTAACTTTATCTTCAAAACTATAATGGATCATTAATTGAGAGGGTCCATCTATCTTAGCTATGGGAGTTTCCTTCATAATGCAAGGAAATGTCAGCAGCCTCTCTTGACAGTTGGCACCCACTTTCATGGTAACATGTACTTGTTGTGCCAAAAGTTCTGATTAAATTAGGTAATATGGGAAGAAAATTTTTATTTTTCTTCTGAAGGATTAAAAAGTAAAAAACTAGTCAAAAGTTGTGATTTTACCATGCCTTGGGTTATATTAATCTATTTTTCATCACTTACCTCCCATGTGCCCATGATTGGTGGCTATGTTGAGAACTCAAACATTATTAAACCATTTTGACAATCTCATATGGATATTTATACAATCTATGTAAATCTTATAAATATATATATATTTAATTAGGTTGTGATATAGGAATTTTCTTGTGCTTCACTTTTTTAAAGGAGTATCATTGATTTAAGATATCTTTATGATTTACGCTGAAGTTTTAAAGTTGCATTTTGGTTAAATATCTGTGTTTGATTTATCTTTTTAAATATATGTTAGAATTTAAAATACATAACTTTCTTCAATAAATTTTTAATTCTGTTAAATAAGGCTATATGCATGTACTTTTGAGCCCAAATCGTATTGTAGTTATCTCAGCCTCTAAAATAGAGCATCTACTGCATAGAAATGTGATTTTGATACAAAATTTCTTCAGCCATATCTTGATTTATAAATCAGTTTTAGACGTTATTAATATATTTATCTTATATATGTTTTAGAAACATAAATATTTTAAAAATCAAATTTTTAAACAGTGATTATCATACAACACAACCATAACATTTTGGAACGATGAACTCAATTTATAATTAACTCTATGTTTGTTGTATTTCATGATATTTTTCATAAAATTGGATAATAAAGATGGGATTAGAATATTCAACAAATAAAATACATTGGATCACGAAAAACTTGGCCTTAAGAAAAAAAATAAAAATGGAGCTCAATAATTATAAAACTAGCATTCCATGTAATTTTAAGAAAATTGATATACTGTATGCCCTTGAACATAAATAATTAAGCAGAATGACATAATAAAACTATTTCTTTATATTCGATAAAATATTTAAAGCATAACTTTAATGTCTTCAACTACCATGCTTTTTATAAATTTTTTCAAAATCAAAATCTCAATCTCAACCATCTAATTTCAGTGTACAATATTTTTAAGCCTTTATGCCCTTCTATAATGTCTTTAGAGCTGGATTATTTATAGCATCACCCATAAATAGCTAAAAGCACAGTAAAATTTGTTAAGTTTAACACTTTTTCATTCTTGAAGTTCAGTTCAAATTTACAAATACTAAAATATGTTAATATGAATATTTTGAGATTTTTGTTTGCCATTAAACAATAATATAAAACAACATAAAATTTTTTTTATAAAAAAATAAAATTATTCAAGAGACTAGCCACCGACACAGAAGCTCATGTCTTGCATATGATGGATATATGCCATCCGACGCTAAGAAAACAACAACCCTAGAATTCACCTCCTAATAAATTATAGCATTTACTATAATTTATTATATATTCCCCAAATAATCGTCTTGGATATATTCCGGCATCGCATTCACCGCTGATGTTATTTTCTCATACATAACCGGGCGATGCCTTCGCATCCGCCGTTTTAAAATCCGAGACATCCGATTCGTTGGCAATCGCTGTCCGGCGCGCCGGGTGGCCCATCAAATCACCCCACCGAACCAGACGTCCCAAGGCCCAACCCAACGCCGACGCCGAGGTGCGTTTTAAAGGGGATGGCAGTCTCGTAATTTTCACCGAAATCCGTTCCCTTTTCCCAACCCCTCTCTTCCGTCCCTTTCAACCAAAAGCGACGACCACGGGATAAAGCGCCGGCGGCCCCACGTCACGGGATTTATTCCCCCGCTATCCTACGCCCACATGGCGCACCGCTCCTCCGTTCCATCCCCACCGTTAAATTGCCACAAAATAACGGCTGCGATTACACCTCAACTTTTTTTTTTTCCCCCAATTTGTCCGATACGTCGCACCAATTTCTCGATCAATGTCCTTTTCCCTCTCTTCTGTGCACCGGAAAAAATAAAAATAAAAAAAATTCTACGTTTCGTTATGATTTTGTTGTCTCATGATCGTTGCAACCATTGCTTTGCTATCACCATTTCATCCGTGGTCCCAATTTTTTAATATTTAATCGTTCAAAACTTGAAATGTTATTTTATAAAAAAAATTGCGATTATTATGTTTGACAAAACATTTTAAAAATAAATAAAAAAAAGCATTACTTGATTTCATAAAGAATTAAAAAAATATTTTTCGTAAGGAGCTGCAAGACCTAGCTTTTCTCTTAACTTTTTTTTTAAAGTAAAACCAAATCTATGGATTATAACCATTATTAAATGCAATAAAGGCATAACTTTTAGTAATGACTATTATCTAATATAATTAATTAAGTTAAATTTATAGGAATAAGCTTTTGTTTGGATAAGCCGTAAACTGAGCGAGATAAAAACTGTTTTTTTTTTTTTTTCAGTTAACGGGGCCGGTTACATCAGTTATCCCGTTATTCCCATGCAACGGCAGTTATTCCATTTATAACGGAGAATACCGGCCTCGCCGCTCGTCCTAATTAGTCAAGTTTTTGACCATTTTAAAAATTTAAACGGGTAAAAGAAGATGCGCGCAAATCGAAAGGGCGATAATAAAATAAAGGAAAAAAAAAAAAAAAAAAAGAAGAAGACCCACCCGCAGTACCACACTATAACTCATCTCTGCGGTTTAACCCTCCCTTTCTCTCACCTTCCTCCCTTCTCTCCTCTCCTCCGTCTCCTAAAAAAATTAACCCAAGAAAACGAAACCCTAGCCCTAATCCTAGCTATCTTTCTTCTTCTTCTTCTTCTATTTGTTCTCCTCTATTTGGATCTCAGTGTCTGTTTATGCGGCAATGGGAGCTTTTGGCGAGGACAGCGGCGATGGGGACTGAGGAGATCTGCGACAATGGGGAAAGCGGAAGACGAGCAGGCGTTATCCACCGTTCCGTCGTCGTCGTCGGAGGCCGCTGAAGGGAATGCAGGCGATGGATGCCCCCGGTGCCGATCCATCGGCAAGATCGTGCGGCCGCGGTGCGTCGTTGCGCTGGTTCTCGGTGTTGCCATGCTGCTGTCGGCCGTGTTCTGGCTCCCCCCCTTCTTGAGGCATAGTGGGGATCTGGGAGATCGGAATCGGGACCCGTGGTTTAAAGGTGAGGATTTAGAAGTGTTGAGAGTGGTTGGGGTTTTTGATGTGGATTTTGGGAGGTTTGAGCAGCGGCATTGCGGTGCATTGCTGGATCTTGGCATGGCTTTCTTTTTCTCGGGCAGTTTGAATTGATTGCTGTTGTGATTGGTTTGATGCATTTGTTTTATGGTGAATTGGTATGTGTTGATGTCGACTTTCACTGGCTGATTTAGAGGTTGATAAATAGTTATATTTTGATGAATCTGTTGATTTAATCATCAAATTTAGGTAAATTTTGGAGTGTGTTTCAGTTTCTATTTGTGGATTAGTTAGAAATGAGTGTCAGCTTTAGATTCTGATGATTTTGTTAAGAGGGTTTGATTAGATGGGTATAATTTGGAATGCAGATGGAATTGGCTCGATAAGTACTATGAAAAGTTCTAGTTTAGGATCTCTGATGAAAGATCCTCACCTTTTGTTTCGTGAAGGGAGTCGGTTTGGACGGTTCCTTGAGCTTGAGGTGTTGGAGTGGATCTAGAGTTTGAGTGATATCTAAGCGAGTGTTTGATCATAGATCAGACCTGATGGTTAAGAACTCCTGAATGTTTCACATGTATTTCATCTGGGTTTCTATGTGATATAGAGTGACCTGATATAGTTACATGGTATTAGGAATTGCAATGTGTTTGTTGAAGGCTATTCTGGTTGCTTTCTGTATTTCTTGTGTCACTGGAGATGGATTGTGATGTTATTTGTTATGCTTCATTTGAAAGTGATGTTGCACTGCCAAAGGTTTTCAGCGTTATTTTGGGGTTTTGGGTATGAGAGCCCAATGACGTGCTTTATGTAAGCTCAGGAGTGAAGGTCTTTAAGGCTTTAGCTGATCTTTGATAATGCCTTAGTTTTGGTTGTGGAAAGGTCTCTACCCACAGAAATGTGTTGTTCACTTTAAGCGTGCCTAGTTGTAAAGAGACAAGCAGGGAAATACAAGACTATGCAAGTCTTTTCGTTATGAAGCATCTACCACCGTTAGCACAGACTTTGTTTTGGATCATCCGCAAGAGTAGCAGTGTGGTGTGGTTAAGGTTATGTAGATTGCACAAATGATTTCTACTGAGTAATGAGAACTGCATACTTTGATTACATTTATGAGCCAACTTTTTGAGGATATTTAAGTTTTAGGGGCATGAAGAATGATATGAACATCTTTCTCCCATGTTGATGGACTTTGCATTAATCAATCACAAGCAGCAATCTTCTGTGGTTCTATGTACTGGAGTATCTCACTGCATAGCAGAAAGATTGCTAGATAGAACAGGGCATGCTTTTGCTTTGGAACAATTCAGTGAACGAAAATATGATAAATTGAATGATGAGCGGCGTTTCTCTTAAATTCAGATTTTAGACATTTTTGCTATTTGTTTAGGAGTAGGAAGAAAATTCAGATTTTGGATATTTTTGTTATTCATTTAGGAGAAGGGAAATGGAACACAGTTCTTTAAATAACAACATAAGCCTGTCAAATTTAGAAAAAGGGTGCCGCATGCAATCAATTGGCCAAGTAGATCTTTTTCCTCCCCTCTGAGTCTAATATTGCCAACAATACCATGAATGCAACAATGTCCCAATGCATTTGAAGGTCATTTACATGATGGTGAAGAGTCATGATATTAACAGTACACAATCACATCTTTGAGCTTTAAAATATAGCTGCTTAACAAGGAAACAAGTAGCATATATAATGCAGAATGTTAAGTGGGAACCTAAGCATCTGTGATTGCTCTGTCCTTTTATTGTTCTATCATCTGTTGCCTATGGTAACATTATAGGATAGGAGATAATAATGTGTTTAAGCTAACTTTATCTAATATTGGTTCTAGGATTTGGACCTGTTCCCAAACCATTTGCCAGATGACTTCAGGTCAAATTTATATTGGAACCAGTTTTATGAGCTATTTCAAAGTATTTTTAGTTACATTTTTTGGTTGGATCCAGTTTTAGCAAACCTGCAAACTACTTGTCATTTGAATTTTATCAATATTTGTGATGAATGCTAAGTACTAACTCATTCTTGCAAGATAAAGTTAAGCCTGATTCAGATATAGTTCCACTAAATCCATTTAATTTGCATTATGTATCAATATAAATAAGTCGGAATTGTGAATTAATATGTTGTTAAGACATTAAATTGAATAAATAATTAGTAATATTTTATAATTTGCTTGGGGTATGTTTGTTTCCATGCAAGTGTTAAAAGTGTGGGAACTTTGGTTCCGAGAATTTGAGTTTTGCTATTTGTATTGCAGGAACTTGGTGCATAGAAAGTGCAACTTTTAGGCAATAAAACAGTTATTAGATTAGTACTATTAGTAATAATGGTCTCTTATATGTTGCTTAAATGGCCTGTTTGTAAGGAGGGAATGTGTGGGAGAGTGTTAAAGGAGCATTGAATGCTTTGCTTCCCATTCGAAATTTTGACTTCCGATAGGTCCCTCCTCCCCCCAGTAAAAATCAGAATTATAAAGTAATGAATGCACCTTTATTACTTTATCACTATATGCATGAATTATGTCTTTTTCATTGTTATTTACCATTATTTTGATTCCCTCTTCTCCCAGTGGAATGGAATATTTAACCATTGAATCATCCATTGTTTCTTTTCTCTTCACTCTTTTCTCTTCACATAGACCATGTTCTGTAACCATGACTGCTTCCCCAAAGACCTCATTATCCATATTAGGTACATGTTCAATATTTTCACTCTTGGTTTCTATGGACACTTGATTATGCTCTGGATTTTTGGGAATGAAAATTCATTTGTGTTGACTTGTTGACTGGTGTGCGACTCTTGGATGATATCCTGCTCTTTATTATTTATTTTGTCCATCATGTTGAATATGTAGATCATTGTTTGCTGGACAAGGTTTTGGAGGATACTTAGTTACAAAAGAATAATTTGAGAAGACAGGGTTACAAAAATTTGATGAGGTAGATATGTTATTCCTGGGGTTGCTTGTGATAATCCACAACTCAGCAACAGCCTAAGAGACAGAACAATATGTGGACTCTTTCTTGATTGTCACTTTCTCAAAGGAACAAACAATTAATGCAGATATTATATTGCAGATGCTCTGGAGAATTTTCAGAATACGTTGATTATAATGATGTGAATATTAGTTCTTGAAATCTGAATTAAACTACTAAGTAAAAGCTTCAACCCCCCACCACTCAACCACAAAAAAAAAAGAGCAAAAAGAAAAAAAGGATCTCTTTGAAAGGGGCTGTTGAAATTATGACAACAACAAACAAACTAGTAAGTGAATGAGCATGAAGGATCTCCCCACAGAAGAGGTATAGAGTCTTTTGATGAATTTTAAAACTTTGGTTGATCAAATTCTATTTACAAATGCACCTTGTAAAAAGAGAAGGAAACAAAAATATAATCTTTGCTCAAAGTCTGCATATGCTGTATTAACACAAGAAATATTCTCCATCTTTGAAATCTCTATCCTAAACTTAACAATAAGCTCAGGGGTTGATGTTTTGATATTGGAGAACATAAATCATCCATAAGATACTAAAAAAGAGAAAAAAAATAATTTTACCCTTATATTGATAATAAATTTCTTCTACTCAAGAGAAAACTAAGTTAAGACACATCGTTTGTAGTCAAAATAGAATTTTTAAATATAGCCAAACTCCTTGTGATCAAAAAAAAAAAATATATATATATATATTTTTTTTTGTGGTAGAATTTTTGATATGCTCAAACATTCAAAAAAGTAAGAAAAATATACTTATATCACTTTACCGGAGAGGGTAAGCCTTAGGGCAATGTTAAGTTTCATGGATTTGAAATATAGAAATAGCTTCTCTACAGGGAGATAAGATTACATACGACCTTCCTCAAACCCCACATTAGCAGGAGTCTCATGCATTGGGCAGCCTTATTTTTTTTACTTTACTAGAGAACAAGCCTTGTATAGATAATCAATTTACTATGGATTAGTGTTTTAAAAGACAGCTGTGGACCTGTAGTGTGTGGGTGTTCAAGAGAATGCATGGTGTATATGACTTATGCAAACCACATGTGGATGCATATGCAATCAATATTTTTAAAGATCTTAATAATAGCAATACTTTAGAGAATGCACAGTGCATTTGCCTTGTGTAGACTACGTGTGGATGTATATGCGATTAGTATTAAAACTAAACAATATATATCAAAGATAATAATAATAGCAATGCTTTTTAATCAATAATATCATATTAATAACATTATCATCTATATCTTAGTGTTTGTTGCTTAAAACTTATTTTTAATAGCAATGGCTATTACATAATCAACAAATTGATATTATTAATATACATGTATCTGGCCTATTTGAAAGCCCACATCCAATCAAACCATTGATTTTAACCTGACCTATTCACAATAGCTTGCACAGGAGTGACCAAATATGTGGTTGCGCAATGTTGGAAGGGCCATATATGCAGTCGCACATTGATATCTAGACTGAATATGTGTCTGTGCTAAGTGAATTACCTGTTTAGTCCACATACTGCCTGAACATATATAGCAGTCAAATGTATGCATGCAGTGCTGTCAGGAGATTGCATGCACATATGCAGCCTTGTGCACTACAATTTGAAACACTGACATGGACATTGGTTCCTATATGGAGGACTTTCATGTGAAAAAAAATCTTTGAACTCTTCATAGGTGGTTCAACAATCATGCAATTTGTAATGGATGATGATTAGAGAGGATGTGGCAAATGATACTGAATGATAGTCATTGATAAAAGGTCAGATACAATTGAAAGAACTGAACAATTGATAGAAAAAGCCGTAAAGATGCAATGCTGATTGTAGTGATTGTTGGCTTGCAGTTGACTTGACATGACGGCTTTAAGTGCTTCATGGAAATTGGTAAAAATGGTTGAAACATTTTTTAGCTACTAGGGATAGAAAAGGGGGCCTAACATGATAAATATGCTGTTTTAGTGACTACATTCAATTGTATATTTATGGGATTGGTAAGCATTGAGGGGAACAGTCGAAGTTTTTGGGAATCAAATTATAGTGGCTTGTGGAGTCAGCTGGCAATGAGACGCACCAGTAGATAGGGGATGACTGAGCTAACTTGTAGGTTGATGATGCTAGAAATATACAAAAATGTAATGTAGATGAGTGGCGCCTTTGATGGATGTTATGCATGGTGAGAAGGTATTTGAGGATCATGAAAATGATCTGGAAGAAGTGGACCAAATTAGGATGCAAGTAGTGCCAGAGTGAAAACAATTGAAGTAAAAGCTATAATGGCACCCAACTAGTATATCCTTACTGAGTATTCATGCATTATATCACTTGGTCATGATACTTGATAAGTGGGGCATCTAGAGATTGGTTCTGTACCTGTATGGTATGGTATGTCTGGTATGGACTAGCATGGTTCAATACTTAAGTCCTTGATGATAAAAGTTCCTAACCGTTTGGTGGAGAAATTCTTGCTTTTGGTGTCAGTATTATTAGTGAGAAAATGGCAATGCATAAGAACCAAAATATCAGCTGTGGACATTAGGCAATAATAATTGGGGATCAACATGCTTGAAGACCTAAAGCTTAATAATTATCATGGAAGATAATGATATAGATGTCTGTTGAAGAGACTAAAATTAAGGATGATGCTAAGTTCATTCAAGTATGTGCTATAGAGATATGATCGAGCAACACAAGATGATTAGAAGATGCATATAGAAGTCTATTAAGTGAAAGAGCAATGAATTATTATTGAGGATTTGCAAGCTTGAAACTTTTTGGTAGACAAGTTTATTTGATAACCATGAAGATTGTTAGGAAAGGAGACAGAAATTTTATATATGATATCAATTAAAAATGAAACATGCATGATAATATGCCATCTAAGGGGAGCATATGATCTAACCCTAATCGAAGTCAACCATTATTTCAAGTACATGAATCCTAAAGTAAACTAAAGGCAATTTTGATGGCAAAGTCCCAAATATTCAGTGGAGGATATTGATTTTATGATGTCTAAATGGGGCTTGAAACCTAGATGCTTGGTAAAACACATGTTATAATGAACAAGCTGAGAATAATGGAGCGGAGTGAACTTTTAGATGATTAAAAATTTCCATCAAAACCAGATTTTTGGTTGGCATTGTAAAGCTAATCTAATAAACTAATAAGTTGATGTCACAAATTAACCTTAATGACAAACAAAAATATTGAAGACTCCAAAGAGGCCAACATTCAAAAGTTTGATTGGCCAAAAGGAGTGAAAGATGTTGAAAAGGGTATCCATAAAAGGTTATATGAGAAAAAAAAACAACACACCATTGGCTATAAACCATTCTGTAAGATGCACAGAGGCATGCAGGAAAACTGATATAGGTCAATAGGAATAGATCAGAGGAATTCATGATCAATGAATGCCATGGATGACTCTTATAAAATCAACAATCCTGTAATTCTAAGCACTAAAGATAACTTTTAAATTGATTCAAAAGATGTTAAATGTTGAGTGATAGTATATGTTGGTGATTTGGTGATGGAGTTTAAATTGGCAAGCAATCCAAATTAGGTGACATGAAAAATAAGGTAGGTCTTATTATTTTTGTTATGTTTTAGGAAATACTATAATTAGAGTTAAACTTCCAAGGATCAGCAGAGGTAAGTACGGAGGTGCATACAAATTGGATGAGCCCTAACTAGACTCCTTTGGTCATCCATTAATAGAAATGCCTGAAAAACTTTTTGGGCATTATTCACAAGCCAAAACATTATCACTTTTTCATGTTTTCCAGAGTTCCAACTTTAAATTTGCTTAGTTTGTCAAACTGGTTAGAAACTTAGCTTGAAAGCTAACTGTTGGCTCCTCTGTGTCTGGTTGAAGAGATGTTGGAATTACTGTAGACAGTAATTAGAACCTGTGATGCCTCTCCCAATAGTCCCATATCGAAAAATTGAGAGTTGGTTGTATGGTTTATAACCAGTTAAGGAAGATGGACAAATACCAATTGGATCCCTTTTGAGCTGTGATGGTCCAAGTTGGTGTGAACTTTGTCCGTCTTGCTTTCTTGTAACGAAACGGGTTTGTGGGCCTGGATCGTTACGATATGGTATTAGAGCCACGCATCAGCCGGAAGTGCAGAAGCTAAGTGCCACACAGGGCAAAGTGCTACATTGATGGGAGCCACCTTTTGAACCTATGGGGGCTACCTTTAGAATCTCGCCTGTCTGGTAGTTGCGATCATGTGCCCTTGGCGACGAGGACGTCGCCTTTGTAAGGGAGGTAGATTGTGATGCCCCTCCCAATAGTCCGATATCAGGAAATTAGGAGTTAATTGTATGGTTTATAACCAGTTAAGAAAGATGAACAAGTACCAATTGGATCCCTTTTGGACTGTGGTGGCCCAAGTTGGTGTGAACCTTGTCCGTTTTGCTTTCTTGTAACGAAACGGGTTTGCGGGCTCAGGTCGTTACAGAATCACTACTAAAACCCAATGAATTTTCCCATATACAAGTGACCGCATGGTGCTTCAGTGACTAGATGAGACCAAGGCACAAGATAGAAGGTGAGGTGGTGATGACTCATTCTGGTTACAGAGATGGGCGGATGATGTTGTGGGTCTGCAAAGCTTTTAGGAAGGCCTCATGGTTATTTTTGATGAAAAGGCCTCATGATTACAATACCATCATTTGATACCACAAAAATTTGAAGAAGGAATGTTCAAGTGTATTCTATTTTATAGGGCATGATGCCAAGGACTTGTAACTTTTTAGGACTTTGCAGTAGGGGAGTAGAGGGTGCAGATATAGGAAATCTATGCAATATCTATTTAACTAATTAAAAAGAATGGAGAGTATATGGATTCTCTTGTTCTTGTTCTTCTTTTTTTTTTTGAAGGTATGGTGCATGCAATAATGCAATGAGACATTGACAGCCTTTATCAATAAACTTTGTTTTGAAGTATAAGTATGGAATGCTTTATTGAATAGATGATGCTACAGTGTGCGCACGCAAATATGTATGATGCTGAATTGCTAGAATATTATGTCAGTAGCTGAAGCTCTAGTGTTCTCCCTTCATGTCATTATTGAAGAGGTCATATGAAGGCTATATGCATGATAGGTTGAACTGACCGGATACCGGCACAATTTTGGCTCTCAGCTTAGTTCAAACCATGCTAAATCACTTGGTTCAGGAGTGGGATGGGTGGGGAGGGGGTGTGTTAGGTGACATGTGGACTCTTGTGAGCTTACATCCTCTCTCTCCTCTCTTATTAAATGCCATCCTTTCTCCTTTTTATCTTTTTTTTCTTTTCATTTACTTAATTTTTTTTTCATGGAAAAAAGAGAACCCTCCTCCTCCCAAAATTTGAATTCAACAAAAATATCAAAAAATCAAATTCCTCAAAAATAAAAGTCAACTCTTCCTCTCAAGAGCAAATTTGGAGAATTTTAGGAAATAATGCTTTAGTAAATATCAAGTTAGGGTATTTTCACTCTGCATAAAAATCTTAAAAAATCCATTCAACTTATAGGAATGATGAGAAAACAAAATGCTAAAAAAATATATTTAAAAGTATAATTTATAAGGCTTTGGCCAACTTTTGATCAAAATTAGAGGGTTTTTAGACTCAGACAAGATCACAGTAATAGTGAAGCTCATATTGATTTATGTTGATTTGATTCACAGCTTATCGAAATAATAAAATTAAATCTATTATATAATCTTAAGGTTAAAATATATTTTTTAGGACCTAAACAATGATAGGTGACTAGATTGGAGGTTAGGGTTTTTTTCTTAACAGGAAATCTCTAGTCTAGCGACATGGCATAGTCTGAATTCTAAGAAATATTTTAACTTTAGTATTTTATGACAAGTTTAATTTTATTGTTTTGATGAGTTGTGCATCAAGTTGGCATAAATTAATATGAGGTTCACCGATATTGTAATCTTATTTAAGTCTGGAAAGCTTGTAAGTTTGACTAAAAGTTGATCATAGTCTTACAAATTATATTTTAAAATAAAATTTTCTGGTATTTTGTTTCATCATTTCTAAATTAAATTAATTTTTTGAGATTTCTATCCGAAACGGATGTTTTCTAACTGGATATTTACTAAAGTGCTATTTTCTGAAATTCTTTGAATTTATTTTTAAGAGGAAGAACTAACTTTTTATTATTAAGAAATTTGATTTTTTCGATATTTTTGTTGAATTTAAATGAAGGTATTCCTTTATTTCTATAAGAGAAGAAATGATTACATTTACTTAAATGATTTTAAATGAAAATAAGAAGATAAGATCTCATGGAAAACTCTTAGTGTCATATAACATATAAAAAAGAAAAAAATTGAAAAACTATGAAAAAATTGCAAAACATGGTGAACTGGTCTAAACTGCTGGTACTTTGCTGTTTGGTTTGGCTGAACCGGATTGGTTTGGTACCTGTTTGATACCAAACCGTGGTTCAGCCCACCTTGACAGCATGGATCTATTACCTTCTGCTTTTTTAGTTGGCCCCTTCCCATATTGCCTCGTAACTCTTACTAGTTACCAATTTCCTGCACCTTTTTTTAGTGTTGGACTGGAAATTTCTCTAGAAAATATGGATAAAACTAGTTGACTAGATTAAAAAGAAACTGCACCATTTTGATCAAAGATAATTTAACTTTTTGCTGGCACATTTTTGTCTTATGCTGATTGCATGATGTGACCGGCAGTCAATACCTGATGGAGATGCATCATGAACAAGTTGCTTCAGGTTGTCATCGGTGAGGGCACTTGCTTTTTTGATGTATTCTGCTTCAACAAACTTGAATTTGTTAATAGTTATGGTCTCTTTATGCCATGATTTGTCTGAACTCTACCTTTAATTGCATTGAAGTTTTCTTTTCCAGAATTCCGGATATTGAAGATATTGGAAATTCAGAATCATACTACCATAATCTATGAGTTTTTTCCTGTATTTTTTTTTAAATTTCTATTAAGTATCTGAACTTCTAACTGGAGCTATTTTTGGCAGCTGATATATTAGCAAGTTTCAGACTGCAGAAGCCTGTTGCTCTGCTAAGCGCCAATATCTCACAGCTTCAATATGATATCTATGAAGAAATTGGTGTTCCTAATTCCTTGGTATACTTTCTGGTCTTATCTAATTTTTAGTGTCCCATCCATAGCATGTAAATGCCCTTAACCAATGGTTTTAATTAATTAGGTGGTTGTAAGTTCTCTGGAACCTGTACCTGGATTGAATTGGACAACTGTAGTTTTTGGCATTTGGCCTTATCGAAAAAATTCAACGATATCGTCAGCTGAGATGAGCGTTCTCAGATCGACTATTATGTCCTTGGTTACACGTCAGTCAACTCTGCACTTGACTACATCCTTGTTTGGCAACTCATCCTTCTTTGAGGTGCTAAAGTTCCCAGGAGGGATTACAATTACCCCTCCACAAAATGTTTTTCTTCTGCAAAAAGTGCAACCACTTTTTAATTTCAGTTTGAATGTTGCGATCTATAAAGTACTAGACAGACTCAGTGAACTGGAGGACCAGATGAAGTCAGGGCTGCTGCTCAATTCTTACGAGGTTTGCCCACATATCATATTCTTCTTCATGATTATTTTCTTTTATATAAACTCTCTTGGTCCATTCACATCTAGCATTGCTTAAATTTTTCTTGATAATTTAAATTAGTTCCTATTGTTTTCTATATTCAATGTTGCTTGGACCTTGCATCTAGCTTGAGGAAATGTGTCTAGCATCTATTGATGAGTCTTATGTGTTAGACAGCTGACACACTTAATCAAATTTCTAGATTCTAGATTTTAGATATTAGATTCTTCTAATGATGAAGGGGCCGTTGTTTGGTGCAATGGTGATAAAGGCCAGGGTTGACAAGCGCAATGGTATGAGTTCAAGTCCTAGGGCAACTGCTTTCTGCAAAAAATAAAAAATAAAAAGGTCCAAAGGTTAGGTCCAAGGTTCACCAGACCAACTTGTGTACTGCCTTGTACATACAGTATCATACCAATACTTAGTATTGAAGGGTATTGAGTGTCGGTTTGGCGAACCAACCTGCAACAATATTGTACCCACATGGTACAAGTATTGGTACTGAAATCGGTATTGCAAACCTTTGTTAGGTTTGTCCTTGTTCACCCTTCTTGGGACCTCGGTTTGTCAGGACCATAACTGGTTAATGACCCCTTTTATGCTTGTTAATTCCACATCTGTTGTTCTTGAGCATGGTCTAAGATGAACTTTTTCAATACTTTCCAAAATTCATGCTTCTTGTATATTTGAGCTAATTTTAGAGCCTAGACGAGGAACATGTACTTTGATAATGATATCATTGAAATGACATAATTCTAACCTGTTTACTTTTTAAAGTCATTCGGAAGATAACATGATATTATTTGTGACACTGAACCTTCAGCAAATGAATGATCTTATGCATTATTATTTTTATATTTAACTGCTTCTGAAGATCACATCAACAATTAGCAGGCATTACACCTTCCATGGTACGCATCAACAAGTCAAAAACTATTCAAATATATGTAGCATCATGAATTAACCATTAACTCATGAGTTAGCACTCGACAAAAAGTAGCTCTTTTTCAAATTTATATAGAAAATGAAATGTCTTAATATAGCCGATATTTTAATAATATGATATTAGAAAATCAACTAATATAGCTTTTTTTTTTTAAAAAAAATCTCATATTTCTTCTTGCCAAATTCAATGCTAAGGCATGCATTCAAATCTAACCTTTTCATTTGGCTGAAATGCACCACTAAATCGTTTTCTGGGAGAATCTTTTGACTTGCATCATGCTAAAGACTTTCGGTGCTTAACATGTTTAAGGATTCTTAGTGAAGATATAATGAAGTTTCAATGCTCAGTCTTTCCATCTCCGAGGAGATCATGATGTTAGAAATTTGGTAGCCCAGAAGCAGAGATGGACCTGGGTGGTCTGGAGCATACCCATAAGAATCGGAAAAGAAAAGAAAAAAAAACCCGTATTAGTGTGTCTCTGCACCCCCGCCAGCGCCCCACTTCTTCTTCCTCATTTTTCCATGATGCAGTCCTCCCTCAATATTTCTATAAGGTTTTATTGTGATTGTGATCCTACAAATCTTTTAAATTTAATTCTAAAAACTTCAGGTAGAAATAAATATTTGATTGGGTGGTTTCTTTTTTTCTACATAATCCCTAATCACTAAGAATTCTGAATCATGAGGAATATATTATCCTATCAATCATTCTAAAATCATGAAATCACGGTTTGTCAATAGACAACTTTATCCATGGTGGTTTTCCTTTCTGATGTTAGATCGGAACACAATAACATATGAGAGAGAGAGAGAGAGAGAGAGAGAGAGAGAGAGAGAGAGTGGTTTCAATGTTATGGTACAAAAAAGGAAGGGGGAAAACAGTGTAGACAATGCAGCACGGTTTCTCTGGACCTTTTTTTCTTGACCTCTATTAAGAGATCATTTTATTGATTTTCTTAATAATTAATTTGTTATACAATCAAGCATTTTCTTAATTATGAAAAATGAATGGTTAGAATTTTTGCTGTACGGACATAATCTTAGGATTTATAGCAGTCTATGTGTGTGTGCGTGGATATTTTTATGTTTTAAGAGGTAGTTTCCAGAAATTGTTGCATCAGCTGACTATTGCTACTTCATGATAAAGTAACATCTGCTGTTGATGCATTGCAGAATCTGTTTGTCAAACTGACAAATTTAGAGGGTTCAACAGTGCTTCCTCCAACAACCGTTCAGACCTACATTGTGCCTAAAGTTGGGAATCACAAACCATCATTGCCAAGGTTGAAACAGTTGGCTAAGTCCATCAGTAATTCTTCTGCAGGCAATCTAGGCCTCAACCACACTGTATTTGGTAGAGTAAAGCAGGTCCAACTTTCCACTTTTTTCCAACATTCTCTGAGTAGTGGAGGCAGTAATTCACCTAGTCCATCTCCTCATCCTGAGCCAAACCATCACCACCACCATCACCACCACCACAGCCACCGCCACCATCACCATCACTCAGACATGAATCTAGCTCCTTCTCCTCCTCCTTGGCGCAGTTATCCAACTCCACCACCCTCTCATTGCCGATTTGGATACTTAAACAGGCCTAAGAGCAAGGCTTATCACCTAGTTCCAGCTTCTGCACCTGCAGCCCCTCCACAACATTCTGCAGCACCTAAGTTTGTGCGACAGCATTCTGCTGTACCTGAGTCTGCACCACAGCATTCTATTGCTCCGCATGTGCATGCACATGCAGCTTCAGCTCCAGCTCCAGCACTGGACATGCATTCAGCATCACCACTGCCTTCTGTTTATTTTGCTCATGTACGACCTCCAAGTGAGAGTGTAGCAGATGTCAAACCTCCTGGCAGGGTTCCATCAATTTCACCTGTGCCACATTCATGTGAGTTTTTCTTACTAAATTATTTTATCTTAAATTCTGAATTTCTGTTGGTTTTCTTTTCCTTAAAGAGATCTGTAATTGTCATGAATATCCAATGAAAGAACAATAAACAAAGAATATCTGACTCTAAGCTTGTTAAGGTAGCATCATTTCTAAAACAATAGCATGTCCTAATCTGATTTTGTTCTCATTAGAAGTGTCTAGAACTTATAGAGTTGGCTTCATAACCCACTTGACAACTTGGGTATGAAATTTCTTTTTTTCTCTTTTGCCACTTTGCAATGGTCATCAGTTATTTTACTCTAGTTCTGGTTAAATCATAATTTCACTGCATAAAAGCTTGGCTTGAAGTTTTAATATCATCCTACAAGCCATGCTGTTAATGGTAATCTTGTGGCAGAAAAGTGCTAGATTGCACAGCAATCCTGTTTCCTAATGTTTGACTGTGGGACATGTCATGATGTTGATTCACTAAATTCTTTTTGGTACTTTGTGTCATATTGAATACAGAGGTGTTGCACAATGGCATTTTCCCCAAGTCTGTTGGTTTGTATATGGTGTGCACCAAACCTCTAAACCTGTTTATACTCAGATCAGACCGCTTCTTCCCATATTATCATGTCAATCCCTGCTTGAGCAAGTTTAAATGCTTAATTCTATCCATTTTCTCTATGCTACTTGAATCCTGTTACATACAGATGTCATCGATTATGAATTTGTGAGTTCTGAAATAGATAAATTGCCTTATTTGTTCCATGTTGGGTGAGTGAGGGCAAAATGCTTGTTGAATACGTGCAGGACAAGTCTGCATGCATGCGTGTAAAATTTTACATGTAGGTGCACATGCATGCATGCGTGTAAAATTTTACATGTAGGTGCACATGCATGCATGCTGGAGCATGTGTGCTTGTGCTTATGTGCACTTGCATGCATGTATAAAGAGCACATGAGTTATGCAATTTGCTTCGAAGTCCCATATTGGCACTTACCATGCATGCATTAATTGTTCCAAATTAGGATATACTGAATGCAACTTAGCAGGATTTCGTGCTAGTTGCATGTTCCCTAAGAATTGCACAAGCAAGGATCTCCTTAATTTGTTTTTCCAATCTTTGAATATATTTTATAGTGATAGAGAACAAGTCTATGTAGAGTATTAAATTAGGGTTGGTGTAGGTGCAAGCGTCCTTGTCATAGGGGGACCAGTTATTGACCCGTCTAAGATGCTTGGTCACCAGGTTGCCTGTTCAACTGCTGAGTCAACCATTCAGTCCAACGATATATTTAAAAATAATAATTAGAAAAATCTAATTATTGAATTCTTTTAGTTTCGGCCAGAACTTATCTGTCTCAGCAGAAATAGATCATTTTAAGCTGGGTCTGAATTGAACCTAACCCTTAGTTTTGGGTTTTGGTCAGTGATGGTAGTTTCAGTCACTTTTAGCCCATATCTGGTTAATTTGTTCAAGTTTCACTTAGAATATAGATTTTTTATCTCTTCAATATCATTTGGTGTTCACTATCATCTTGACTGCTTTTTATTTTTTGTCTCATTATTTTTGTGGTTCTTTTGTCTTTTCCTCAAGAGATTGATCCTTGGTAAGCTAAAGACCTTTGAAAATTCTCTATTGTAGCAGTTTACAAAGATTAATGTGAACAACTAAATACCAGATACGATTTAGAACAGCATTTGTTTTTAGATAAAGCAACGCTTTATAACTGGTGTATTTTATCAATTAGCCACTCATTGAAATAACATTCTACACCTCACATCTTTTAACTAGCTGGGTTTTGCTGGTTCTTTTATTTAAGCAGTCTAAATACTAATCAGTTGAAGGGCTTATGGGTTCTTTGGTGGAACTGGAGTACTTTGGTAGAGATAGGATATCAATGCATATGCATTAAGCACCTGTTTGGATTCCTGAACCTAAAATAGGCTCTATGGGACATTTCTAAGTACCTAATATACTGAAAATGTAATATGACAGTTATTAGGCTGGTTTGCTTAAAAAAAATTCAGAAGAGATGATGACTTTAAGATGGTATGCTGAAAATCCAAGAATGATAAATTTTGAACTCAGTGCATTTAGAAAGCTTATTAGTGGCATACTTGAGCTAAGCCTGCCTGATCACTCTATATGTCCCAGCTTGGGTATTCAGCTGTTAAGTTAGGGAAGAAGGAAGAAGCTTGACAGGTAGAGGTTATGCTTTCTAGTCCAAGTTTTCTGTATACAAAATCTATCTAAAACAATATCCTGTATTTCGAAAATTAAGGGTGGCAATGAGTTGGTCATCTCAAGCTTCGATGGTAAGGCCTACCTGGTCTGACCTGAACTTGTTGCATCCTGCCAGTGGGTCCAATTTGGCTGACATGAACCCACTGGTGGGTGAAGCTGGACCTGACCCAGATGAGGACGGGGGCAAATGGAGAAAAGGAGTAACAAAGACATCTAAGCATTTGATGTTGTTGACAGCAAAGCAATAGTTGCAGTAGCGAGGTCACCAAATGATGTTGGTGGTGGGGTGGCTGAGCTCAGAGATGATGGCCCCGTGGTCAGAGAGGCCGGCATAGGATGGCATCTTGGCAGTAGCAACTGAAAATCTCTCTCTCTCTCTCTCTCTCTCTCTCTCTCTCTCGGGGTGATGGGGCAGTTGATAACAAGATTGGAGTTGAAGATGAGATCAAGATGTGACTTTGTTGACTGGGTTCGTTTGGCTGACTGGAAACACGAGATTGAGATTGAGATTACAGGTGGTGTCAAGGTTGATGATCAGGTCAGGATAACTGAAGTAGCAGAGGCACTCCTTGAAAGTTTTTCAGTTGTTCTGTTAGCAGATCTCCATCAATAATAATAGAGATGGTGTACAGGTGGATGGATGAAGGTGAGGATGGGAGGAGAGGAGGGATGGAGAAGGAAGAAGAGAAAGTTCAGGTAGAATTTTGATGGAGTAAATGTCGAGCTAGGGTTTAGATGTAGAATTCATATTATCTTTTATTTCAATGTATATTATATTGTTATATATTAATTCAACATATCTCGATATGATATATTATTCTAGGTGGACCTCAACCCACCTGCCCTTTCAAATGGTCATGTTTATGGGCCTGAACCCCAAAGACTGGGAGCCCCACAGGTCTGCTTAAATGGGTTGGGGCCAGATTTCCACCCTTGGAAATCTTGTGATTGCAAAATCTATTGACTCCCTTGGTTGTTGGACTTCCTTTGCCCTTTGTCTCATTCTGCATAAGTTATCCGAACAGGGCTGCAAAATGGGAGAGTAGAGTATGCCGGTTTGCTTTCATGCTGCCCAGAGATTAAAAGTCTTAGATTGGCCTTGGTGGACGAAAGTTCAAAAAAGAAATAGGATGTGCCTTGGATGGCTTTCTAAAGAATGGATTTGAAATCTCTTTCTGTTTTACAAGATTAAACCTTGGATAAATGCTCAAACAAGGATTTGTATATATGCAAGTCTTGTTATATTATTACCCGTGCCATTAAAGCTGGTTTTGCATTCGGGGTGGATTGTGGCATGTGCATGTTTGCTTGATTGTCGTAGTTGATGCTTATATCACTCATTTTATCATGCATTAAAAACTCAGCATTACTCGTCATAGTTATGCAGCTGTGATAGTGCTTGAGGGAATTAACAGAAAATAAACTGTCATCACAATTATATTGGAGTAAAATAACCATATTTCCAAGCCGCAAATGGTTCTGTTTAACTAGCTGGTTTCACGTCCAACTCTCTCTCTTTCTCTCTCTCTCTCTCTCTCTCTCCTCCTCCTCCTCCTTCTGAACTGTTATCTTCTACATTTGGATTTCCTCAACTCAAAACTATTGGCATTTTCTGTGCAGCTTCTGCTTCAGGCCAGTCTTCTGTCCATTGGGTCCTTGCGCTACTGTTATGTTTGTTGATGCGTTTATAGCGAACAAAGGAAATATTTTTGCTTTCTGGAACTGAACCACTCCAGTTTTAAGAAGCAGGGTGCACTGGTCTATGGTGCTGCATAAGGAGAGACTGTAACTTTGCATATGGGTGCAACAAAAATGATGCACCTTCATTCAGGTGGAAATTTTAATGTATGTATATATGGATATAATGCATCGGCAAATGTATTTTCTGGTCAAAGCCACAGAGGTGGCGGGCCCTTGTTTACATGTATTGCCTTGTTTCTTTGTATTATTCCACGGAAAATCAAGTAAAAGAAATGTATTTGCCCCTAATAAGGGCAGGTGCTTGCTCCTGAATGGGGAAGGGAATTCTGTTATTTCGGCAAGGTTATCTTTGCATGAGTGTTGATCGGTTCTTTCAAGCCTTTCTTTGCTTCCAGCCATGTTGTTTCCTTTTCGATCACTATGTTTAGGGGAATGATGATTTTAATTTTCTTAATTATCTTCATCAATATTCAACATTTAGTGTAAATTGTGGACAAACTAGAGCTCACACCAATAAGGAAACATCTTGATTCTGTTCTGAGCCTGGGAAATTTATCGAAGATTGGGTGTCGCCGTATGACATGTTTAATTGGTTGGATATTAACATCTGCATGCTATCTTGTTTCATTGCACTCGCATATCCATTCATATTATCTGCATCTAATTGGTATTATATCTTCTATCGTTATTCCACAACCAAACTACTACCAAAAGGAAACACATACGAACAGACCAAGAAGAAGAGCATAACTAGTAATAATGAGTATCTAAAATTTTCTCCAAAGGTAAGAAGCTAAATGTAGTTTTTATCTTAAAAAAACAAATGTAGTCTTCATGTTTTACGGTGTGATAAAAGATGCAGTTCATTGGGCATGCTATTGTAGCTACTTAAGAGTTCTTTTACTAAGCTCATAAATGTTGAAAAATTTAAGCTTAACAGATCAAAGTATGACCAAAGTTCAAGAATTTCCGTGATTGTCTTTCAACTTGGTTACTCTCCTTGAATTGGCACCGGATTCTGGTGAATTCTGAAGAACCCAGTTTGGTGGGAGAAAAGCCAGTTAATTGTTGTAAGCCATTAGAAGTTTATATAATATTGAAACAAACTTAAAAAGCTTTAAGTAAAATTGCACCAAGACAAAGGGAGAAGAAGGCAGGGGTTTGATTTTACCAGGGAATTCAATATATCGGTTATGTGGCAAATTTATACAATAAATTCTCAAGACTTGGAATTAACAAACACAGAAACACAGTTGAGTTATGAAACCAAGTTTGTCATTTCCTGAAAACATAGAAGCTGAAACAGCTACCACCATAGGAATAGTATAAAATCAAAAAGCAACAAAATGTTTGCTTTTTGTTTTTTTAATTCACAGTACAATACACAACAAATGAATTTAAGACATCTGAGAAGTTTTAAGGGAGGACTTGTGGGCTGTTGTTTTTTTCTCCTCATATACCAGGTACCATCTTCTATTCTATTGGTTTATGACATCCTTGTATATCTCTGAGAATATAACAACCAGGGCACCCCCGAGGACAATGGAGAGAGTTAATTTTCCACCAGGAACCAGTGGGGGAAGAAGCCTTGAAGATTGTGAGGCATCTGAATATCTCTCTGACCAAGACATCGCGGCTGGAAGAACTCCAAAGAGCACCAAAACTGAAAAGAATATTTTAAAGTTAAATCCGAAGTCCACAAATCACTAAATATCAATTAATAAAGTGAATATTATGAAGAACTAGAATGCGAATGCATCATTGGCCACTGAAATTGACAAGGTTTATGAGTAGAACAATTTACTGATGGTAAGGCAAACAGTCTTTGTGGTAAAATAGATGGTGTCAATAGTTTGGCAGATGTGTTATGGTAAAGAGCATGTAGTGAAAATAATGCGATGTCATTTGAAAACCAACAATCTGCAACCTACTGTTCTATTGAAACACCTCCAGCTAACCACTTTTTATTGTACCAGTGTCCAAACTCCAAAACAGGCTAGGTCATAAGCGTTTAAGTTCTTGTTTGTCATACATACATATATCATAGACATTTGAAAGAGAGGACTTTGTCTACTATGGATTTCAGTGTTGGGGCTGAAAATTCACATCAACTGTGGGACAACTTAATGCTTAGGCCCTGGTGGTCTACATTTGCATTAGGGTATGCATGTATTTATGCATGCATGCGTGTGTCTGCATGCATGTACCTATACAAATGCATGTATGTGGTTAGCTTCAATAAATTAGGTCATTGGGATCAGCTCCAAGTAGGGAGATGGTGGTGAGAAAAACAAAATTTTAATATTCTAGTTGAGTTCCTTGCAATACCTTGAATCCGATCTACAATTTGAAGTTGAGATGGTGGAAAATATAGCTGATGAAATACATTTTAGTAGTAAAGATAATTGAATTTTAACACTGTGCCTATCCGCTTGTTCAGGCCTACATTGCACATGGAATATAGTGCAGATAAAGATAATGAGAGAGTTACCTCCATAAGTTCCAGCAAAATCCAAGGCTTTGAAAAATATCTCTGGGTCAAGCAATGATAATACCAGAGGTGGTAGTAAAGTCAGCAGATACGGTAGAGGTTTACTCTGGCCACTTGGTAGTTTAAGCACTGTAAATTTCTCACAGAAATTGAGGAAAGAAATTATTAACAATAAAAAAAGGTATGAAGATGGTAAGCTTAGTAGCATGTTGACCAGACGCGTATGGCATGTGCTCTTCTATAAACATCGTATTATCCAACTTCAAGGACCAAATAAAGTTCAGACGAAGGAGTAGCTACTTACAATCAGAAACAAAGTCTGAAAGTCCTAGAACGAATCCAATGTATGATGTGGCTATTGCAAGAAATGAGAACACCTCAACAATTGGCTGCATGGCATTACATGAACAGCAAGATTTGTTCGTCACTTTATTCCCTTTTCCATATCAGTTAGGACAAGTAAAGCCAAACTTACTCCAACGATTCCATTGTTGGATCGTAGCAGCTCTAAAGGATCACTGACACTACCACTGCTTGTACTCAGATTTGGTATGGTTCCAAGAATAACAGCATCCCAAATAAGAAACAACACAAGGGGAACACCAGTGCCAAAGGCAATTGCAGTCCTGCAATATAATATAGACAGCATATGTTCTGGATAGATTTAGGCAATGCTATGAGAATGCAAGGTGATACTATGCAATCCATATGGAATTATTTCCTTTTCAATATTTGTAATTTTTTCAATATGCTGCATAGAAAGCTGCTAAATGGTATAAACATTGGGATCAAAGAAACAACTTCTTTTGCACCTCTAAATGAAAGAATTATACGTGCATTTGTATGTGTTATAAAACTAATCACATGCACCTGCACCACGTACGCATGCAAGATGTCATATATTACAGCTAAATACCATCAACATAACTAATGCTTTTTGGCAGTTGGCTTTTCAAATGGAAAAGGCTAAAAGATGTGCTGATTATTTAGCCAGTGGATCAAATGCATTTAAAATCAAGGTTAACTGATAGCGCACAGCATAAATGATCAAAATTCTCCTTGGCCTTTTCTATTGCATGTGAATAAAACCAAGAAATGTTATTGGTCACTTCACTGTATGCACCTATGCACACATAAATACATCACATTGGAATATGCAAACAAAGTTCTAGAAACTTGCAAGTGAGATTAATTTATTTCAATTAATACAACCCAAAATTTAGTTAGTTTACACATCATGTTTCTTTCTTTCTATCTTTTTGTATGGGTATAAAGTTTGACTATGTTACACTTGAGACGCTCTCCACTCAATCTAGTTGGACCTCAATTTGAATGATGGTCTCACATTGATGATTTAAGTTGTTAAAAGTAATATACTATTTTAAAATATTTATAAACTAAAAACCATATGTTTTAGAGGTTCCCAGCCCATGCATTAAATGGTCAAAAAATTAAAGTCTAAATAATACAAAATAATACATGTTTTTCTTTTGATCTCTTGATGTACAGGCTAGTGATCTCCAAATTATATGGTTTTTTGTATGTAAGCATTTTAGTGGTGGTAGATCACATCTAATTAGCGATGGTAATGGGGCAGATTTAGGATGGATGGTATATTTTCCATTCCCAAACCTTCCCCCATCCCCACCCCCAAAAAGAATCCCCAATCCTCATTTTCTTTTTTTTTTTTTTATAGAGAGAAAAACTTTTAGGATTAAAAAACAATGCAAATTGATGGATCATATCGGTTAATATGATAAATTGATGAAGCAAAAAACAAAATTATTAATTTTAGTAGAATTATGAAAGACTAATTTATCGTACAATATTCAAGTATCCATATTTTAAAACTAAATCTGTTTTGAATTAGGCATATTGGGAAACTCATTTCAAAAAAAATTTCTAGGACAAAGTGGTGATATTGGAAACTATAAAAATCTAAAATTTATAACTAAACGAAGTTACAAGATAAGTTGAAGGGTTTTGAGGTATATTTTAAAAAAATAATGGATATAAAAGTAATTTTATTTTGGGCTTTAATCCGAGGATGGCTTCGGGGATGGACACCCCAATCCCCATTCCCCAAACCCAAACTCAATGGATTTTCAAAAAGTTTCCTCATCGCCATCCCTGTCCCCATTTAATCTCCAAAACCATCTCCGATCAAAGGTAGTTCCCTGTAGAGATCGAGTTTCCTCATCCCCATGCCATCCCTACATCCAATGGCTTAGATCATCAATATGAGATCTCTATCATCCAAAAATAGGCTTGACCTGATCCTCTCAAGTGCAAACAAGTCAAGCTACACACATATACATACAAAAATGTATAACAAATGAGTATTTGAGTCATTCCTTTTCCTCATACCATATAAGGGATCAATTTTGATGCAATTGCAACTTGGTTGTTGGCATTACTTATGGAGGTAAATGTCACATAGAAAGCCCAAATTAAGGTCTTTAGTCTTGTATATAGCACAAAGATAAACCAAATAGGCCATGCCTTGGTCTTTACCTAGTATAATCAATCGATGAACAAATATGATTACACAGGAACAAAAATTAAGACTACAAAAAATCAAATTGGTCAAGTTGTTAGTCTAATATTCCAAGGGTTTGGGAAGGTGCTTTACCTTCTGAAAGTTAGAAGCATGTTCAGCCCAGAGATCTAGTTCTTCATAACCAGATCACATATGACCATAGAGTTGTGATAATCATGACATCCAATTGAACTTCCTCAGGCCTAATTTTATCCAGTTGCTCTATTCAATCGTATAATTTGAACTTTGACGAGCTTCAATTCTTTAAAATGGTAATACATAATAAAACCTTTAAACCAGGTGGAGAGGAATGGCTTTTAATTGTCTATTGCTGAATAATGCAGTGACAATTTCTTTATAAGATGCATGCCCACAAGTTAGGTCCTGGCGGCCCTCCAACATTGTATGCCACAATAATAAGCATAATGAGGCACGTTGTTTAAGTTGGCACCATCATTATTTGGTATGACATGGTTAATGAACTTAAACCACTATCTGCCAAACTATTTTATTAGATAATTTTTTGGGCAGAACAACATTTTCTGATTCAAGCTGTTGCTGGTTAGTTTCCAGGGCATACTATCTCCAGGTCTTGAGAAGGTCATATACCAGAAGGTGGTTCCATGTTACACAAAATGAGTGTTTAAAGCTTGGGATCCAATTTTGAGGTTACAACCAGACATGTGGAGTGCCTTCAGGGCTTACTTCTGTTTTTGGAGCCTCTTAGCCATGTAATTTTACTTCAGCATGACCTTATGCCTTTCCAGTATAGTTACACAATGACATGTTGCCTTTAAGTTGCAATTTTCAATGATTGATATCGAAATGCTCTAACCACATTATATAATAAAATTGTCCCCATGTGTCTTATAATGTTTGTTAATCACATGGTTTGGTGCTAAAAAAGTGCTTTTTTACAATCGTACATCACGAAGTCCCAAAAAATAGTATTGGACTAGACTTTATAATAATGAACCTTAATAGATCACATAGTAATCAGTCTTAAAAAATCAAACAGTTGTTATTTGTCAGCAACTTGAAGTGCATCCAAGATTGGAGGTTCGAAATTGCATTCATATATAAAAGCTAAAAATAACTTCACAAAGAAGATTTCTTACCTCACTTTAGACAAGTCCCCCTCAAGATTTGTACAAAGAACTGGAACTACGTTCTGAGACAGCAAATGGATGGAATTCTTTACATTCAATTTTGAATTACAAGTGTTATGTAGGAGTTACCTGGTAAACAAATGCAAGTGCAATTATGGGTATACTTTGCGGGGCAGCCTCAAAATGGGTCTGAAGGAGTGAATTCCATTGCAGATCTCCACTTGCCACTGCCTAAAAAATTGCCTAAGCCTATCAGGATTGAACATGCTTATGATTCATCTAGGAGGTATATAGAATATTATAATGAAAATGTACTTGTAACATGTTAGTAGACTTTCTAGGGAAACATTTAACAATTTTAAAGTGCTGTACTTGTATCTTCACATACATGAACAATCATTCTGCAACATTAGGATGAATATTGGAATCAAATGGAATGCTATAAAATCCAGAATAAATTCTATCTTATAATTTCTGTGTGATGGAGTCATGTTGCTCAAGAATGAATCACCACATTTGGCTTGATAATTCGTACGTGCCATGGTATGCTACTAGATTGTTAAGCATTGTCATATCTGCTAACATTGAGTATCAAAACAAGCCAAGCTGATTCATTGCTAACCCCTAGCGAGATTCATACACCTTTCATCTGGGTGGTGTTAGATGAGCATGGAAACATGTGAAAGATGAGAAATTGCAAATGGTATGCATCTAACATTTTTGGATGGAGAAGTTTAACATTACAAGAATTGAGACAAAGATGGTTGAATTTTTGTGACAGCCATGATTTGTGAAAAAAGTAGACATTTCATATCACCTATGATCCAAATTTTTGATGAAATTGTTGGTTTTCCACTAAGATTCATATTTGAATATGTCAATATTAATGCAGCCTTTTAAAAGTAAGGTCACAAGAGGTGCATCAAGCTATCAGCATTAGAATGCAAAGTTAAGATGCTCTGGCCATCAAACATGAGTAAATGTTTCAAATGATGACAATTCTTAACAATACCAAAGCTGATTTTAACTTATTATTATTATTATTATTATAAGGATAATTTACACCAATTCTTAACATGACAACACGTTGGACATGATAGATATGGTGGATGACACCTCATGAAATAGAAGCAGTGTTGCGTAAAGCATAAGGTGTAATTTGACGACAATCATTGCCATAAAACTCTAAAATTTTGTTGTTGGAAAAAATTATACCAACGAACAACGAGATTTCAGGAAAAATAACTATTCTTGTGAGTGACAGTTACCACGAGAGATGCAAAAGACACGATAATACCGAATACCAGACACCCGTTAATTGCACCAATAAATCGCTGGCTGCAGTAACATACAAGTTCAAAGTCATTGCAGAACTTGAAAGCTGAAGAATGTATACCCATCCACATAAATAAGCATATGCATACTTCAAAAAGAAGTAGAAAGGATTGATGCATGGTAAAATTAGAAATGATAGATTAAGAAATGAATATATTAGAGAAGACATAAAAATTGTACAAATTAAGAATAAAGTGATGAAAAATCAATTGAGAAGGCATGAACTTGAGGTGGCTCTAGTGAAGAGAGGTACTTTAGTTTAGAGGTTACTATCAATATTTCATTATATGAAAACAGTTTCACAAAACATGTGAGATTGTTATCATATTTCTTGCCAACAGAAAACTGGTTTGACTGAAAAAAGGTAATGCTCCCCATTATTTTCCAAGAAATAAAGAAGAGGAAGGAAAGGGATGTTCTGATATTTCATTATATGAAAACAGTTTCCCAAAACATGTAAGATTGTTATCATATTTCTTGCCAACAGAAATCTGGTTTGACTTAAAAAAGGTCATGCTCCCCATTATTTTCCAAGAAATAAAGAAAAGGAAGGAAAGGGATGTTCTGATATTTCTCACAAAATATACAATCATTAGAAGATTGAGAAGGCTTGAAACTAGAGCCTATCTTTAGCTTGGACTTTAGAGATAGAAACATCCTTGGAAAGCTTGACATCTGTAATGGCTAACTTTCCACACTACAGATCCTTATAATTTGGTCTGGTCGTCCATGTCTGATTGCACATATGAGGAAATAGGAAGATACGGCTACCTAACCTTCCAAAATAGCATATGCCTCCAAACACCAATGAAAACAATGTTGCGCTCTCCCATCTGCAAAATATCACCTACTTCAATCATGAATAGAAATAGTTGGAAGTATTAGAATGCAATTGACAGCATGCAACTCATAAAGAAAGTGTAAGCACTGTGTTTCATATATTTAGAAAAGGGAAAAAGAAAAATGGGAAAAAAAAATCCAAAACAAGAACTCTAGATAGGCACTGTATGCACTTGTATATAACTACATATAATGTACTTGCATATAAAGGTACAAGTGCATATGTATGTGTATGTAGGAACGTTACAATTGGTATTTTCATTCTGACAAGGAAAAAAAGAAACCCCAAACCTACACCTTACCCTTTACCTAGACCCACTAAACTCCTATTTGTGATACCAACTATGTTGCTCTCCATTACAAACAACCAATGTCGAATATATACACAATCTCTCTCTAAATATATAAATAAACAAATGAAAGAATCAAATTCTTACTTGTTGGCAATCCACCAAGTAGCACATTGTCCAGCTCCAAAACCATCCTTGCCTTGACAATTAATGCTCAACTTACACAAGTTGCCCCTTTATTGTGGCAAAGCAGAGGGATTGGTGATGAAGAAAAATATTAGGATAATGGTGGTGGCGGCAAGAGAAGTTGGAAGAGGTACTAGGAGTTGCAATCACGACAAAGCATGTAATGAGGTGGTCAAGGTCAGGGTCATGGTTCCAGAGTCTTGTTGTGGGATAAATGGTCAACAAGACTTAGGCCACATATGATTTTTTTTTTAAGATACACTATTTTGGATAATATTTCTACAGTAGATAAGGCTTATTACGATGAAAGTAAGGATTTTCTTCTTAAGGCCGTTGGTGGAAAATTTTGTCAAATTTGAAAAACCATAAAAAGACAATTATCTGATACTTGCTCATTTCTGCTATTATGATGGTATTGGCGGAATGCATGAGCACATTATAAAACTCACTCACCACTATATATATGGGTTAAAGCAAGGTTCTAGGTAATAATATCTTAAATATAATGAAATAAGATATCTTTTCTGTTTTAAAGAGAAAGCTATTGACCAATGCTTATATATAAGAGTGAGTGGGAGAGGATTCATATTTTTTGCTATATATAATGATTACGAGTAATGTATTGCCCTTCTAAGTGAGACAAAGCAATTGTTATTATGTCACTTTGATGTAAAGGCTTTTGATGTTGTTTCTTAGGAATGTAGATCCATTATGATAGATGCTATGATAATTTTAGCTTGTCTTAGAAAACCTATATTTAATATGTAATCCTATTCTTTTATAATAGCACTAATTTTGAAAGGTAAGATATTTTTCAAAGACCTGTTGTAATTGGACTGATGACATAGGTCCCATGTACATCTGCCATTGGTAGCTTAATATATGCTCAAAAGTACACATTCTAATATTGCTTGTGCAATAAGTGTATTTTTGGAAATATTTCAGTGATCTTGAATTGAATCACTGGAAAGCTGCAAATTAAGTTATAAGATATTATAGGGCACCAAGGACTATTGCCCATTTATAAGTGATCCAATCATTTAGAGGTAATTATACATTCTGAAGTTGACGAAGCATTTTGTCCAGATGACAAATCTATTTCTGATTATGTATTTGTGATGGCAGGATGTATAATTACCTAATGCAAGATGCATGGCTTGAAATTGAGCTACAATCATATTTGGATAACTTAGCTAAAATTCTTCTGGCGCAAAATTCATGATGATGATAAGCATCCAAACAGGAATCAACAATTAGGAAAATGAAAGATATGCAGCTAATGCAAGATGCATGGCTTGAAATAAACATGTGCACACTAAGTCCATATGACTCTAGTAACATCTGGTTCTTTATGAGTCATGATGTGTGATCTAAGGTTGTGTTTGGCATCACTTTCGGTTTTTAGTTTCCATAACAACAAAAACCAGTTTCCTTTTTCCTTTTGTGAAATCTGAAACTAAAACTTGCCTGATAGTCACTTGAATTGTGTTTGGCAGCAGCAAACGAAGGGTAGTCGGCAGCACTAAGGGCCTGTGGGGTGGTGGTGATGGCAATGATAGAGAGGTAGTGTTGTCCATGGGTGGTTTTGATTTTCAAAGAAAGTGAAATCATTTTTTTAGTTTCTAAAATATCTAGAAATTGAGCCTTGACACAATGGTAAGGTTGCTCCATTGTGACCGAGAAGTTACGACTTCGAAACATAGAAATAACCTCTTGGCTGCAAACATCTGACCCTTCCCAAGCCCTCTACTAGGCTGCATTTTTTTTACAATCTCTAAAATTAAAAAAATATATTTTTAAAAAATATAAATAGAATCTGGATTACCAAATGCTATTCCTGCCTTAGTTTCTATGTATTTAGAAATGACAACTGGAAAACTGGTATTGATGTCAAACAGGGCCCAAATGAGTTCATATATTCCACAAAGTTGCAATTTTGATGAATGCTTGAAAACAAGCAGATGGATACAGAACTAAAGCCATAAGAAACATGCCATCTGTCCAAAATAAAATTTAGTGAAACTAAATCACTGGAAGTAGAGCTCTGTTATATCTAAAGTTCAGAATTAAGTACATTATCCAGAAAGCATAAACTTGATTAACATGGAATATTGAAACTCTCTCTTCATTTTAAGATTTTAAAAGAAAAAAATAGACATTGAGGATCATACAATGGAATGCTGAAGGAATTTGTCAAAATCTCTGAAGAACGGGCCACATAAGCAATTAGAAGAGCATAATGTATGAATATGTACGACCAGCTGCAGACAGATAAACAGTGAAATCAACACCTTGAAAAAATTCAAACACAAATCACCTGGCTAAAAGATTTGAAAAAATTGAGAAGAAGTAAAGGTGCTGCAGTAGATTCAATAAAGTTGTTATACCATGCTTTGAAATATGTGACAATGCAAGTCAATCACAAAATAAATCCAGCTAAGGAAAAGATTATCTAAGAATTAAGCTTTAGCTACCGTATATGAATGTATTTCAAGGACAAGAAGCAAATCGATGGAAAGTGTTCTTCCTAGACTCCAAGACTTCATAACTACATCATACCATTTTTGTTTTTCTAAAATTTTGTGAACAGTCTTTTCACCATATGCCAGTTCATAAAAGCACAACAAATCCACAATGTCTAGCTAACAAGCCAATTTAGGAAAAAGTGTTTTATGAAAAAATCATACAAACATTTAAATAAAATTATTTTATTTTTATTTTCTATAAATCTGTTTCAGTAAAACTTGTCAATCAACCAGCCCCTGAAGTTTAAATGGTGGCACATCTAAAGATTCAACCAAATCAGCAAAAGTCCCCTATCTCTTGTAGGTGGATAGGAATTAAAGGAATGGTATTTGCTTATTTTTACTTATTCTATATATATATATATACTTTTACCATCCACCCTGTGACCTGTATATATGTAGCTTGAGATCATGTCAGGTGTTGTTAAAAACAACCAGAACCATATAAAAGTGATCCATGATATGGGGACTGCCATCTTTTAGACTCATACTGAAGCATGCATAAGGAACGTGGAGAGGAGATGTAAAAGGTTGAAGAGTGTCAGACCTAGGCCATCTATAATGTACAGATGATGAGTCAGCAACAGCAACCATTGATGGTAATGTGGCAATCAGAATTTGATAATTTGGTTAGATCATGGAATAGAGGATTGTTGGCAACTTTGGGACATTTTGTTGTTCAAGGTGGAATGACAGTGGAGATGGCCAACCCATAAGAGAAGAAATTGTCAAATACGGATAACCTCAAAAGTAACAGTAGCCATGGCATGATACTCCACTTGTGTACTAGGACAGATAAAAATTTAAGATCTAGAGCACTACGGTGTTTAGTAATACTAAGCATTTGTTCAGGACAATTTTTGTACCATAACAAACAAAGCAAAATGACTTCTTTCAGCAGTCATCAAACCGAATGATATTACTCCTAGTGCATTATGTCACAGCATCCAGCTTTAGAATTGATTATCTCGCAATACCCTGTGATCTGTTAACTTACCATGCAACTTGAACACCAATTTTTCCAAGTGTTCTCATGGCCATTGACACCTGAAATATCACCAAAGCCAGCAAATGATAGCTATATTAGTCATGATAGATTCTCCAGTGCAAAAACCTACATCCTCTACTTGCCAGTACAAGGAACTATGCTCCATTTGTAATGGTGAAACCATAGGTGACTTGAACTACAAAACCATCATTGCAATAAGGTAACTGGCAATATCTTTCATTCCATAACCAGAACATTAGAAACAACTCATGCCCATTTACTAACAAGCATTTTAGGGCTTAACATAAAGTGAAAAGCTGTTGACCATCAAACTCAGATGAAGGAAAAGGACCATACTGAAAGAATACAAGAAGAATAACATGCACCACTGACACTTAATATTTACCTCGAATTTAAATGAAGTACATGGTTACAAGTTCTAGTGCTTCAGGTAAAGATTCATTTATTATATAGTAAGGTCCACCAAGCTGTATTAGCAGCCCATGCTGGCAGGTGACCATTTCAGTACGCACTGGTTCGTATCATACCAAGCCGCGGTGGAGAGAAAAGAGAGGGAGGTAGCTGGCAAAAGGGAAAAAGCTTTAAGGGAGAAAAAAAGAGAGAGAAAGGGAAAACACTTATTCAATGAGTGATCGGTGACCCATTTTCCTCGAGCCCTTTTTCAAACCGGTGTCAAACGACACCGGTTTTACATCATTGGGGCGGAAGGCAAAAGTTTTACGAAAATGGTGTTAAAGTGAAAAGAAGTCGCACTTTTAAGAAGCACCATTCCTTCACGTAAAATGAGACTTTGCATGAAAGTGAGAAGGGCTTCTTAAAAGCGCCACTTGAAGTCTTGAAATGGCGCTTTTTAAAAGCGCCATTCAAGTGGCGCTTTTTTGCTACCATGATGGACGAGAAAAGTACCATTTGAAATGACGCTTTTCATTTTAACACCATTTTCGTAAAACTTTTGCCTTCTGCACTAATAACGTAAAACCGGTGTTGTTTGACACCGATTTCAAAAAGGACTCCATTTTCCTCCTTGCAACAACTAGACAGACAATGGACTGTTGATGAACGATGAGTGACAGCGATGGGCAATGACCAATGGATGACTGACGGTCATCGATTGCCGAACGATAACAGACAGTGAACGAAATCACATAATCGAACAAAGTTAAGTAAAATGATTGGATGTTATTTTAGTTAAACGGGCGAAACTCAAACCCAACCCAATAGTGTTGAACCAAAATGAATCACCGAACTGCACTGGTTTTGGTGCAGTTTGATTTGGTTCACCTCAAATTGGTGGGTTTGGCATAATTCAACGGATCATAGATGAGAGGGATGATAGCAAGGTTTAGTATATGGAGCTCTTCATATCAAAGACACAAGTTAATAAGAAAGAAAAATTCCAATCAGTCATTTAAGTACAGGGATGTACAAAAGTCATATTAATGCGAACACCAATATCATGGGCATAATATATCAAACAGTAGCCAATTTCGTATCAATATATCAATTATCAGCTATAAAGCATTGTCCACTGAACCATGTTGAATTGGTCCATTTAGGGCAAACCAGACCAAACCGTCTTGAAATTGGTGTGGTTCGGCTATTCAATTAAGTTCGATGCTATAGGGTTGGGCTTACAAGTTCGGGTTGATGGGTTTGGGTTTGACCCATATAAACAAAATAAAATCCATTCGTTTTCACTTCGCTTCACTCAATTATGCACTTTCGTAACCCTAGCTTCGTCCTCTATTGTTACAACCCATTGTCCCTCACCGATTGTTGGCCACTAGTCGTCATCGTCGCTCACCGTCCATCACCCATCCATCATCTGTCCAGTTATTGCAAGGAGAAAAATGGGTCACCTATTTCTTGTCGAGTAAGTTTTTCACACTCTCTTTTTTCTCCCTTCAAGCTTTTTTCCTTTCACTAACCACCTCCCTCTTCTCTCTCTCCATTGTCCTTTTTCGCCTCTCTCTATTTTGCACTATCAATTCGCTGCGGTTCAGTAGGTATGAACCGGTACCATACTGAACCGGTTACAAAGCAGCACAGGGCCTTGCTCTCATTTAAACTCTGTCAAGGTCCAAAGAAACTATGAGAGAATGCACCTTGGTTGCATGAAGTTAACTTGCAATAGATGAGCTACCCACCAACTAGCTTTTCAGGTTCAATGACAGGCCCCTCTCTTGCATAAATTTACTTAAGAATCCAGCACCAATTCTTGAAGCTTAAAGATGGGTTCATCATAATTAAATTTTGTGCAAACCATCCATGGTCTTTTGCAGCCTAGCATTGTATCTAATAGCCAAATTACATCTCCCTTCCCTTGATTTTTCCATTTATTTTTCTTAGCCCCGAAATCCCACTAATTTTACATGATCATCCTAACCAGAGATAAAGATGGGTGCTTTTTCCCCTTCCTTTCCATTACCTAAAAGTTATTCTTGAGTTTAGTAGAGAGTCATTTTAGATATGAGAGATGTGAGAGAGAGATAATCTGAGGATCTCTTGAGATATGAGAGAGAATATAAAGAGATCATTCCAGAATTCAAAACTCTGTTTTTTCTTGTATGCATGTTGTATTCATAAAACTGCACTAGCATTCTAGCAATTAGCCATAAACGCACAAATTCTTGAAGGAAAGTCCACACGAACAAATGATTTCTATCAGAAATCTATTTGAAAACTATGAGATTAATTAGAGAGTTAGGCTGCTTGATTCCACACTAATGTCAAGAAAAAAAGAAAGGTGCTAAAGAATTTGGTTAACGGAAAACAGCTAGAATTATGAAAATATGAAGTGAGGAAGCGATGGAGTTTTGAAAGAGATAATAATATTCTTTAGTGGGAGCAATGAGATCTAATATTAAAACAAAAATATAGTTACCAATGAGACACCTCCAGAACCCAGCTCACACATTGTATTTACATTTACCTCTGCAATCAACAATCCTGTCACAACCTGCAAATTAGAGGATGGACTAAGTATTCAACGTAGTTGATTTCAAATATAAACTTAATTGTTTACATAACATGGAGTATTAAATTACCATTGATTGTCCTGTGACAGAGTAAAATTATATGGACCATGATTAAAGCAGAACTACGTCAAAATTAATAACATCATGGATTCACGTAAAAAGGTGCACCTTTTGATAAGGTTCTTTGGTGCCATTTCAGTCACCTGTTAAACGATGGCTCTGATAATTTACCCAATCTATAATGAGCTATTACCATATATATCCAGCAAAGAATGCATGTTATTGCAGAGGCCAGAAAACCAGCTTCTTGTGTGACTGCAGGGATAGCAAGGATACCAGCACCTATCTGCAAAATTTAATGGCATTTGAAAAAGTTTAGAAAAGAAAACATATATAAATATCTACAATATAGAGAAAAATAAAGAGCATTAATGAATCGCTATATGCTTTTCAAATAAGTTATTCAGATAGGTGAAACACACACGTGCACACTATGTACCTGTATTTTGTATGTATGTCAGTGAAAAAGTATCATTCATTATTTTTCATCTCGAACTGCAAGAATAAGTTGTGTGTTCATGTGTGTTTAGCATGTGCATGCAGAGAAATTGAAACACTGCACCTTTTCTTGTCTACTGTTCGCTGTTCAAGCTATCACATGAAGTGTAGTAGATAACATTGTTTTATACAAGTATTGTGTTTTATATAATGGGTGGAATTTCTATGTTTATTGACCAGGGGAATTTTCCCAGCAGTACTCCCTCAAACTACACTATCCGTTATAGAAGGGGGATTTTATCCATTAGTGGGATGTCATAGGATAATAAATGGGCTATCATTTTCAAGTCAGACTAAATAGTAGTCATACTAATATTATATGTTTTTGACCTATTGGTGTGCTGCCAAACCAGAGAGCTTTTTTGGTCCTTTGACATTATATTGTGGATAGAAAAGCAGACGAGCAATGCAAGACAAAGTAGGGGAAAACACCTTTCCTTTCTTCTTTTTTTATTTCTCCGATTCTTGTTGCTTATCTTTAATATCATTTTATATTATACGTGTGTATACTGTTCTTTTGTCCTCCAGGTTTTCCTATATTCTAGAAAGCATTGTAATTGCTATATGTGATGCATATGTGTCTGTCTTTGAGAATGCGTACTATGATTGGTTCTAGCCTTTAGGGCCTAATTTAATCCATGGTGTGAGTTCATGACTGACCATGAGAACGTGTACTACGATTGGTTTTATCCTTTGGGGCCTAATCTAATCCATGGTGTGAGTTCATGACTGATCACATGGTCTTACAAAAAAAAATCATAAGACAAATCACGTAGATATAATTGTGTCCAAAACTTTGAATCTTGCTCAGCAAAATCTTATCACGGGCATGACCTAAAGCTAACTTCCACCTTTTCCTATCCTTCATAGATTTTTGTGAGATCCACATCATACATCTCCTTAATTGAAGATCTTCTCTTTGCTTGAGCAGCCATCAAGATAAAGATTTGCTGCTTGGGTATCACAAAGATTAGAATCTATTAGTGGGTGCATTTCAAGGTTGAGACGAGCGAATACTTGTGCTCCTGTTCCTCGTTCTCCATGTCACCCAAAATTCTCAAAATCTGAGAACCAAATTATTTATTTCAGCCAAAACATATGTCTAAGATATGTATTTGTGATACTTTAAAAGATATTGTGGAATCAATGGCAAGTCCTGCCTACAAAAGGTGTTGTTACATGAGCAAGCTTTGATACTACTTGTTATGAGAAATGAATGCAGGGAACAAAAGATCAATGAGGAAGACAAGAAAGTGAAACAAAATGAGAGAGAAAAACATATGGAGATTTATGTGGTTCAGCCCACTGGCCTATGTCTAGGAGCGAAGGAGAATAGAGAATTTCACTACTAAGAAGAACTAGAGAATACAACTACTATTTCTCACTAAAGTCTGTAATTAGTATGATCTCTTCCTCACTAGAGACTTTCTCTCAAAAATCCCTAAACGCGAATACATCCAGCAAAATCCTCTCCTGAACTCTTATAATAACTCTCTAAGTTTTCTAGGATTCCCTAGGGCCTAGACCTGAGCTAGAGTCGCAGGATCATCTTAAAAGCCAAAGCCACCTGTGTTTATATTAGAAGAGGGATATACAGTGCACTATAAAAACTAAGAATAGAGTCTTACATATATATAAAAACGTGTCTTACTTTGTCTTCTGAATTCCAAGACTACACGGATTAGGACTGAAATCTTACTTGAATATGGAAAATCTTTCTTTTTTGAGCTTGTGAATTCTAAGAGAAACTCTAATAAAAGGCAACCATTTCCCATATGTGTTTGAGAGTTAAGGTAAAGAAACAATCAAGTAACCTTTTTAGTAAAAGAGAATAACATGTAATAGTGGAATTATGAAGATGCACATATTACAATATGATTGTGGATCGCAATGGAACCATAGGTTAATTCCAATGTAATGATTCTGATGACTCACAAAATTTTAAAAGCATTTAATATAATGTGGTTCCAACATACAATCTGAGAAAAGTAATTAAGCTGATCTTCAAAGTTCCACTGCTCTAAGGGAAAAAAAAAGCAACTACTACAGGCCTTTATGAAGACTATTTGAACAACTGAGTTTGCATGAGTCATTCAGATGTGAAACTCGGAGGAAGTAAAGAGATGAATATCATGTAGCTTAAGTCTAGGCATGGCCACACCTTGACAATGAAAAAATTTGCGGGCTTCTACACTTACCACCATTAAAGTTTCCTCCAAGCATGATGTATTACCATGAGTACAAATCCACAGCCTCATGAAGCATTATTTTTTCTCCAGGTGATAGATTAGCCTCTTTGCCCCAACATTTCTAAGGTGGTCATGAAGTGCTCAACGGCCATGAGGGCCATAGTATTCGCAAGTGTCATGGTGGAGGCCAGAGCAGCAGTGTCCGTCTTAGCATAGGATGCAGAGTTAAGAAATGTTGTCTGTTGCCAGAATGCATGCTGAGTTTTGAATAGAAGCCTGCTTGGGGTAAATAAATTGTGGATGCAAGTTGCAGTTGATGATTCAGTCTAATTCTGATGGAACTCAAAGTCACCACGCTTCAACATGCGCCAAGGGAGAACAGACTAGTGTAGGCAAGTTATAGCTGGCAGGTACTGTGATTCAAACCTTCTAGGAGCCAGTGGATTTTATAGTCAAGTAGTCTTACCATGTTTCCTCTTAGTTTGGGGTCAAGTTTTCTACTTTTAGTCCGATTTTGTCAGGCTTGTGCCTAGGTTTTAGTTTAGAAGAGCCTAGATTCAATTGATTAAAATATTTTTTGTCGAGTTTTCTTCCACTTTTTTTTTCTCTCTCTCTTCCTGTTCCGTGTCCTTCTCTCTCTCTATTGCACACAGGGCACAGACCCTGACTTCATCCCTAAACTTTGAGCAACTTCAAAGAGTCAGAGTTCTCCCATTTATCGTATCCTTACAGCTACTAGCTCAGCTCGCCCTCTGTTTTTTGTCACTCAAACATCTTCTACTTGGTCCCCTAAATCTGGGTCTTTAAATCACATTGCTAGCACTAAGAATGTACTTTTCTTTCCTTAACCATGTAAGTTGCTTTGCCTGCAGAATTTTCTTCATATCATTTGAATGTTACTAAGAAAATTACTATAGCATACATTACCATATACAACACATTCTAAGCACACATCTTTCAGTATAAATTACATTGCCTAGTTTAGAATTTGATATCAGACATGATTGCATGCATTAATCTACACACACACACACAAATTCCGCAGACCAAAACATTTAAATGCAGTCAATTAGAATTCCTCACCGTCGTGCCGGCCACCAAAAATATTCCACTGGAAACGCTCCCTGAAATCCAAAAGAAACCACTGAAAACCCCGCCGAGTTTTCGAAAAGTTAAAAATAAGTTAAAGGAGTTGGGGGGAGAATAGCGAACCTGGCTCTCTTTCATGGTGGCCCGGTTGAGGTTGGAGAAGAGCCTCTCGAATTCTTGGGTGGATTGCCTCTGGGAGGAGCATTTCAGGGTCCTGAGAGGAGTCGGGCGGCGGAGAGGATGCGATGGGAATCGGAAGCGTTTAGAGGGTTCTCTGGTGAGAGGAATGGTGGGAGAGGCCGCAAGAGGTTTTCTTGATGGCAAGGAGAATGGAGAAAGAAGGAAAGAGGATGCTGAGATTGGAGCCATTTTCCTCTCCGCCCCTCCGCGTGGGATCGAAGGAAGACGAGGGAATTGTGGATAGAATGAGAACTCGTAGCATTGAAATTTATCACTCGCCTGAGGACCAGTCATTTGATAGAAGAGGAGAGCTGAGCGCTTTCGAGTTCGGCCCGCCCAGAGACGAAGCTTCGCGCAGCGCTAGAATTTATTAGGAAAAGTCTTTGTACACCGACCCGTTGCCGCAAGGCCTACATGGGCTATATCGCCTTTTCTTATTAATTCACGTAGAGCCTACATGGATGATGGTACCGAATGATATAACTCTGCTATAATGTAACGTTCTGAACATGACGGGTATTTAAAGCAGTTCACTTTTTTTTTTAAATTAGCGTGCGGATAAAAATATCCTTTCCCTCCATCTTAACACCATTTTACGTTGGATTTCATCTGTGCAAGAAGAACTCTTTCTTCCCCTTTCTTCCCCCTCGCTCTGGATTTCGGAAGCATCACCGGAATCAGTTGAGCACGAACCGTCGCCCTCGCTCTGAGACTCCGGTCGAAAGAAAATATTTCAGCTTCGAGGCTGGAATACCTGGCTACTGGAGTCTTTGTACAAAAACTTTTGGAGGAAATGTCGTCCGCAACACAAAACATTTTTTCGTTATGAGGTTGTTGTGATTTATGATCTTGACGATAGGGTTTTCTACTAGGGTGTCGTGGGTTTTCAACTAATGCTTTGTCTTAACGTTTGAACTATGGTGCCGTGGCGAGTTTCCAAGGGTGTAGTGGTTTTTTCTATAAGGGTATCGTGGGTTTTGAACTAATGCTCTTGTCTTAACGTTTTGAACTAGGGTGTCATGGGTTTTGAACTAGGGTGTCGTGGATTTTGAACTAGGGTGTCGTGGGTTTTGAGCATGGGTGTCGTGTGTTTTGAGCACGGGTGTCGTGGAATTTTATTAGGGTGTCGTGGGTTTTGAGCACGGGTGTCGTGGGTTTTGAATTAGGGTGTCGTGGGTTTCAACAAGATAAGAGCGAATGACAGCAAACACCCCAGGAGTACCTCGCCCCCTTATGAACAGAAACCATCAATGAAGAGAGTGTGGGGAAGCCAAATACTGCGACACCCTAGTACCAATGTTGCGATACCTGTGCTTAAAACTGACCACGGAGAGAATCCCCGCGACACCCCTGTGGAATTCGACCGAAAATCATTCGCGACACCCCAGTTAAAATCTCACGACACCCTAGCTTTAGGGTGACGACACCCGTGCTTACAAATGACCACGGAGAGAATCCCCGCGAAACCCTGCGGAATTCGACCGAAAATCATTCGCGACACCCCAGTTGAAATCTCACGACACCCTAGCTTTAGGGCGACGACACATGTGCTTACAAATGACCACGGAGAGAATTCCCGCGACACCCCTATGGAATTCGGCCGAAAATCATTCGCGACACCCCAGTTGAAATCTCACGATACCCTAGCTTTAGGGCGATAACACCCGTGCTTACAAATGACCACGGAGAGAATCCTAGCGACACCCCAGTGGAATTCAGCCGAAAATCATTCGTGACACCCCAGTTGAAATCTCACGACACCCTAGCTCTAAGGAGACGACACCCGTGCTTAAAACTGACCACGGAGAGAATCACAGCGACACCCTAGTTTGAATTCGGCCAAAAATCCTTCGCGATACCCCAGTTGAAATATCACGACACCCTAGCTTTAAGGAAACGACACCCTTACTTAAAACTGACCACATAGAGAGTCCCCGCGACACCCTAGTTTGAATTCAGCCGTAAATCCTTCGCGACACCCCAGTTAAAATATCACGACACCCTAGCTTTAAGGAAACAACACCTTTACTTAAAACTGACCACATAGAGAGTCCCCGCGACACCCTAGTTCGAATTCAGCCGTAAATCCTTCGCGACACCCCAGTTGAAATATCACGACACCCTAGCTTTAAGGAAACGACACCCTTACATAAAACTGACCACATAGAGAATCCCCGCGACACCCTAGTTCGAAATCGGCCGTAAATCCTTCGCGACACCCCAGTTGAAATCTCACGACACCCTATCTTTAAGGCGACGACACCCATGCTTGAACAAGGCGGGAATTTTGATGTCACCCTAGTACTAATTCGACGACACCTAGTAACTCAGTCATGCCATCTTTTCGAGAAAAGTTGCAAAACGTAGGCAGTTCCTATGGGTTTGCGGGTCAGTGTGATGTGATCGTAGCAATCCGGGTGTCCTTTCGTATTTCTCTGAGGTCGGCATAAACCCTAGAAAAGCACTCATTCGTCTGTTGCTCGAGAAGCCATCCTTTTGCTCGAGAAGCCATCCTTCGTCTCTTGCTCGAGAAGCCACTGGTCTCCTTTTCCCTCCTAAATTTCTTCCATAGTTTATTCTTCCGTATACTTCATTCATGGAGATGAGTGCTTTCGTTTGTGGACGAAGACCGCGAACAAAGAAGAAGCAGACGAAAAAAATGGCGGAACAATGCAAGGACATGGTTCTTCGTTTGAATGAGGATGCGGCTCCTTCAGGTATGTTTATCACTATGTTAAAATATTATGACATCCTCTCTTAAAATTTCATGACAAGTATGTCTTATGTCTTACCCCCTGTTTCAGTTGACAATAAAATTGTTCCAGTCCCCCCAGTGAAGGTTTCCCAGCTGTTTAAGAATAGATGCAGGCCGGCCGTATACGTTCAGAAGGTTTGGAAGATGGGGTTCACTAGACGGCATACAAAACTTATTCGAAGGACCCCATTTGGTGCCTTCATCGACATGCAAACGTTCACAGTCGACGGGCGACTGCTAGCAGACATCATAAGATGTCACAATGGAGGCGACGAGTTCATTTTCTGCAAAAAGCCAGTTCTATTCAGTGCCGACGAAGTCGCACTCATTCTGGGATTCCAGCTCATGGGAAGAAGATCGACACGTCCAGCCTATTGTTCAACGGAAGGTTGTTCAGACGATTTGGCCAGGGTTTAGATCTTCGCCAAGAAGGTTTGGAGAAGTTAATATTTCAACTCCGATCATCTAAGGTACAGGAGGATATCGAGGACACCGTCCGACTTTGGATCTCATACATGTTGGCCATGTTTTTGGCTCCAAAGTCTAATCAGAGATGTCCACGGTATCTCATCCAGCACTTGGATGACTTAAGTCAACTGGATAGCATCGACTGGGCTTCGGCATTGAAGGAGTTGATTGTTCTGGCTCTCATAGAAATAGTTGCTTGCTTGCGTTCTGAGGAGCCGTCCACTCAAAGAATGCAAAAAAAGTTAGGAGGCAGCCTACCCTGTTCGGATGCTCGGCAGCACTGGTGGTAAGGATTATTAAGACACATAATAGTGTTCTTACTATAATTTTTTTTAATATTATATTATTTAATATCCAAAAAATATCATGTTCAGGCGTGGTTCCTCGAGCATACATCAATGCGAGAACCAGCATACCCTGATAAACTGCCCCGGCTGTTGAAGTGGTATGACCACCAAATGAAGATCCAGTCGGTTCGGGTTGCCGACTTGCAGCCTCACGACTTGGTAAGCTAGTACATTGCTCCATTGCTCTGACAATAATTTTCAACTTCATGCGTCAATATGTTCACTTAATATTAATTTGTTATCAACTTGCGTTGCAGATGGAGGGAGCTACTGTACCACTATCAGAAGAGCGCTGGCTTCTCACTCAGCAGAATGTAGCATCCCCTCAACCAATAGATACATGCGCCCCTCAACCAACGGATAGCTGCGCAGGATGTGCGAGTTGAGGACTAATTGGAGTGCGTTAAGGATCAACTCGACGATGTCAGGCACAGGCTGTCCATTGCTGAGAGCCTCCTCAAATCACTGCTCAGAAAGGAAAGTAATGCAATAAATGAGGAGGACAAGGGAGACGGAAAAACAGAGAAGGTGCATTCCCTGGAGTTGGTCCTCCGCGAGCCTGGTAATGGAAATAGTGAGGAGAAGAAGATGGAGGAGGACCATTCATCTGAGTGTCCAATTGAGACGGGGAATGCAAAAGCAGAGGAGAAGAGATTGGAGGGGATTCATTGGATGATAAAACAGAGCATGGGAATGAAAATAAAGATGAGTCCATATCCGATAATAAACTTGGCACCCCTGCGCCAAAGGGTGATAATATGGACATAGAAATCGTTGGAATGCCTTCGCTTGTTAGGAGGGTTAAAAAAGAGCCGAGGAAGCGTAAGGCATCCACGGTCGTCGGAGAATGTTATGAGACAACCCGTCCTAAAAAGTCGGCGAAGACAGTGGGCATGTCAAAGCCCAACACAACGGTCGAAGATGACCAAATAATTATTCAAAATTTTTGAGCGAACGACTAACCGACGAGATCGTCTACACCAATATGTTTTCTGGCGTTGTAACAAGGAAAAATCTTCAAGATCTCATTAACAATGAAATGATAATAGATGATGTAAGTATATCAAGAAACCTGTTCTAGTTGTTGATTTTAGAATTATATTAATCGGTTTATATTGCATTGGCAGATAATTGATGCCGGCCAGGAGTTTCTGATGCGCAACTGGACAGAGCATCCGGACCGATACCATAAGTGCATATTTGCATCAGTTTTCGTATCCGCTCTGTGTCTGACTTCCTCATCACCTGCTCATGAACTCGCTGGAATCTCAGGGGCCTCGATATTTGACAATGTATCGGATGAAGATAAGGCCCAATTCCGGTTTTTTTTCACCATAATAAACTCTGATAACTCGCACTGGCATTTGGTTGCTGTCGACATGGAAAGAAAGGTGTTCATGCACCTGAATTCACTGAAACGCAACCCCAAGTACAAGGCCAATGCAAGGAAATGGCATACAATTCTTGGCCACATATTCCATATCTACTGCGATAAGAAGGAAGCGATGACTTGGCCGATGGAAAAGATTTCGGATTGCCCAAGCCAACCGATCGGATCGCTGGATTGCGGCCTATACTGTCTGAGATACATGGAATGTCTTGCTCGACGGGACAATCCTGATATGAAGATGGATTTCACGGATGAGGAAGTCAGAGATTACCGGCGACACTTAGCTGCGACGATATTGAGAGAGGGCCTGAACAAAAAGATTAGCGACATTGTCGAAAAATGTTCTTAATTTTTTTATTCTTCTTTGAATGAAAATTGAATGTAATTTATTCATATTAACACTGATTAATATTTAATGCAAATGCATAAATTTTATATTGCGAGCAGGGGTGTCCTCGATTATTCATATGTTTGCCTTCGTAGGTTTTTGCCTTCGGGT